>JARWCS010366382.1:0-10433 GCA_034783895.1 Geukensia demissa | reverse complement strand
GCAAATGCAGCAAATTTCTGTAAAACATTGTATGATAAATTTCATGTCAGACAAGTCTGACAACTGGGCTGGTGAATGATCTCGGGGCGAGGGACGCGATTCATCAAGTCACATTTTTGGCCAAAGAATTTGGCTAAAGTTTAAAAAGTGATCAATTTCTATAATTTTATATTTTTTATTAAATAATATCTTAAAAAACCAAATCCAACCGACTGTTTGGTTAAATTGGTTCAACAATGGCCACATGACACATAAGAATTGCTTTAAATATGAAAAAACAACGAAATTACTAAATTTGACACAACATATGATGCAATTTTGTCGATTTTAATATAGATAGCACAAAAACATCAACAACATATCTATTTTGAAGAAAACTCCTCCAAAAAGTTAGTATTTTTCCTAACATGTTACATTTTTGTTAAAAAAAAGTCAAATGTACCATGTTATATTGTCGAAATAACAAAATTATGTAAAGATTAAGCAGTAAATTATTAAAAGACGGCAATTTAACAACAACCTATTATTATGTCGCAATATCTTAAATTTGGGCTAAATGTTGGGATTTCCGTAACTATTTCCTTAACCGAACGTCATTTGATAGCAATAATTAAAATGGTAATATATTTTGTAGGACGTGTAGACCCATGTGCTTCCCATCCTTGTTTGAATGGCGGGAAATGTTGTAGGAAGGGTTATGGTTATACATGCACATGTAAACCCGGATACAGTGGAAACCGTTGTCAAGGTAATGCAATTTATTACTCCGAAAAACTCGTTTGTAAATAGAAAGGACATAGAAATGAAACGAGGACAAACCGAACTCAATTTGACAAAATGAACCCTTGTGAAGATAAACAAATTAAAAGTTCAACATTTATTTATTTATTTTTAATTTGTATCATTATGCAATAGTGGTCTATTACGTTATATGGAATCTCATTAGTTGAAATTCGAGGTTTTGCTAAAACAAAAAGATATTCAATAAATGTTTATAGGAAAAAAAGAGATGCGGTATAATTGTCTATGAGACAGCCATCCAAAACAATTAAATTGAATTCATAACAAACATCTACAGATTGCCCTAACAAAGTCAAGGCCTGACCCACACCCTACGTCTAGCTGTTAAATAACTCAGACAAATGTGATTATATTCAATTGTAACAGTTATCAACAAAATAAAACCCCAACCCCACTTGTTCGAAGACGACGAACAACAGAATGCTTTTAATAAATTAACGTGTTCAGACATTCAGAAAAAAAAAAACACATTAAAAAAGGAATTCGAAGATACCAAAGGGGCAGACAGAAATCGCTAAGACAGAAGAGAGACAAGACCATGACAAACAAAATGAAACGAAAGACAAACATATACCACACAACACTACACTGACAACTAAAGCTTGAGTAATATGAACCCTAAAAAAACCAGGGTGGGTAACGAGTTCTCCCTTTGTCCTATAACAATAACAAAAGAAACTCAAGTTTTAATATTGATGGGTTGATTGATGGAACATAAAATTTGGGAATAGCACATTGTTCATACTGTTGCCACAATTTTGAAACAAACAAAATAAGCTTTAAATATAATAGGTCAGCATGCTTCATTTTTTTAAAAGGAGTATGAAAATTGGGTGAGTAACAGGTCTGTCGTTACTATGTTAGTTTCTGCATGGTCAGATCTTACATGTATATCTCATGTTTATGAATTTATATTTTGCAGATAAAGTGAAAGATTACGGATATTATCAGAAAAAAGGTTAAATGGATGGACGTTACTAGAAATATCATATATGTTTACTGCAATAAAATTTTGAAACGTTATTAAGTGTTTTGTATTTGATTTTTTTAGATTTAAACAGTAAATGTATTATGTTCCGCTACTTTTTTCTAAGCCAAAGTCGAAGCCTGAATCGGTATATAAAACATTATTGTTTTTTGAAATTTCATAGCGTAGTTTTTATTTGATTAAGTAAGAAGGTGTCAAAACGTCACTTCTTTAAGGTCCGTTTGCAAATGTCTAAATGCAACGACGATCAGCAATTTAATTTCAGTTCAAAATATCATCTTATTTGACCACATTTATTAACTCTGCTTATTCCAAAGTTTCTAGCTACAAAAAGTTTTAAAGCACTTTTAAATGAATGATCATTAGTTCAATTATGTTTCTCCCCTTCTAATTATACTTAGACAAGGATATGTTGTACCTCGGTTGAATTCATCAATAAAAAAATTTTACGGTCGACACCACAATCTTGTCGGCCGGTATTGAATATCCGCTTCATGGATGAAGACGGACCTTTTCCTGTGAAGTTACGAAGTAAACCAAAAACAGGCTGTTCGCTTTACCCGCCTGGAGTTTGTAATCTCATAAAACCTTCAAATTTAACTTGAAATGAACTGTGCCGGATTGGACAATGGACAATGCGGCGGGTGTTTTCAAAAGGCAGGAACTTCTTACACTTCAGGACCACATGAGTTGACCACAGGTTTTTTGTGGGGTCCGCATTGTTCATAGTTTTGTATGTATATATGTCATGTTCGTGTTCTCGAGATTGTCGTGTCTGTAGACTTTCGTCTTTTGTCTGAGCCTTCGGTTTCCTTTCGCGTCATCATAGACAATTTAGAACATAAAAACTCGTAACATTTACATTGGAATTTTAAATTTTATTAAGATTCAAATACAGACTTTATAGGGATCAATAAGCACTAAAGCTTCATAATCTTGAAGTACTATGTTGTCTCGAGAGACATGTCCGCAAATCCTGACAGCTTTATAGTTTATAAAGCAGATACAAAATCTCGTGAAGACCACCACCATGATTGCTAGATAAAAGAGTTTTTTTATGTCTGTTAATCCAAAATACACACCTTTTACACTATCTAAAAAGATATCCTTGCTAACAACAGTTCTGTCCTGTCTTCGTCTGACGGGAGCCGGGTCTTGCTTCTCTAATCTGGATTTCACAAGTATCCAAATAAAAAAGATCGGTTCATCCTGTTACATTACCTACTGATTTACAAAGAATAAGGAGTGGCTTTAGATGTGTTGCAAAAATAGTTCTCCAACACGATGTTAATTGAGTCCAGTCCAGTTTAGTTTTTTTCAGATTTGTCTTGTCTCTTTGGATTATGCACTTTTGATCTTTCACATGGATATTCTATATTAAATATAATTTACTTTATAATTTTATGATTTACGTTTTCTATTAAACAGTCACGAACATTACGAAAGTGAAAGTTTCGTATATCTGCATATAATTATAAAATAAAAAATAGAAAGTTCCAATTTTAATTTTAAGACAAATTCCAACCATTGGTTAAATTTATTTAACATTGTTCAAAAGAATTTTACATATTTTGCAAAATTGTTGAATTCTATTGTTTAAGGTCAGAAAACTTCACAAGGCTGCTGGAAAAAATCCGAGCATAGAAACTTGATGAGATGCTTAGATTTTTCCCCAGAAAAATTTTAAGCGTTTTAGGGCTATTTGACCTTTCATGACCTCTTTCCATATATGGTAGTAATCCTGACTGCCAAATACCTGAATTGTTATTCATTATAATTCTACACGTTTTTAAACTTAAACACTTCTACATATAACATACTAAAATTTTCCATATTTATTCAACATTTGTAATTTTGCATTTTGAAACCACTGGGTCGATACCTTTGCTGGTGGATCATGACAACGAGAATATTAACCAGCCAAGTTGTCAGATTGTCTGACATGAAGTTTTATTGAAAATGTTTTACAGAAATTTGCTGCAGTTGTTTAATTCTAAAGCACTGAAAATCGAACGCTTCGAAACGTATTGCACTTAGTAGTTGTGCCTCCCGCCAGATTCGGCTTCCCATTTCGATTTTTTTTTTTTTGTTGGACTTAAGTGCTTCTTTTGTTATGTTTGGATCTTAGACTTCCAATTATTTATTCCCCATGCTATTGGTTAGAGGTTATTCCTTAAAATCTACATAGCCCATAACAAAATTCTTAATATTTATCAATATTTATTCGACATTGGGGATTTGTATTTTGCAAATACAATATCGTCGAAAATTAATTACATCAATGTTTTGTGAAAGAAAGAAATGAACAAGCATAAGAAGTACAAAGCCCTTCGTTAAAGTGATCATATTTACTCTTGTCGTTATAAACACAGGATATCTTTTTAAAATTCCGGAAAATTTGGTTGCGGAGTTTTTCGGCAGATTGTTGGCGTTCCAGTAGGAACAAACTACGCCTATCTTTAGGTGACTTATTTTTGTAACCGCATAAAGTGGAATACATAAAAAGGTTACAGCATAAGTTTATCGATGTTGAATAAATATGGTGAATTTTGATATGCATTTTTACTTTTCGCTATATTGATGAGATTTTCCTATTGAACAGTCCTTGCTTTAGTGGCCGTCTCAACCAGATACAGCAAGGCAAAATGAAAAGAGAACACAATCGAAATAAATCTATATTATACTTTTTATTGCTCGAGATTTAGTTGAGATTAAAGGTATTTCAGAGATTAACAAAAATTAGGGTAACTTTTACTTTTCTTTTGTAAACTTCTCCTATTTTTGTTGCAATATTCCTGCTACCGTTGCATCTTAGGTATATATGCAGTAGTTGATCTGCTACCCTTATGGCAGTTCAAAGTATCAGTAAAGTAACAGAGGAATGCTGTTTCCCTGTAAATTGTTTTACCAGGGATACATACAATCAAGGTTCAAATCATTCTTTTTTAATGTTCTCGTTCACCGAAAACTGATCACTTGGTATCAGTGGTTTGAAGCTTGTTGAAAACCCGTTCCCTGTATAAAATATAATTCAAAGTTCTGAACTAGTAATTCTTTGTTGAAAGGAAATGGAGTAGACGAATATCGTTAAGTGTTGTGGCAAACAAGACAATTATTAATGAAATGAATGTTTTCTACTTACATAATTGCACAAAACACTAGACAAAAAATTGCGCAACATGAACCTGCGAGAAGGCAGTTTCTTCGGAAGGGTTTTTAGGTCCTGTTCCTCCCGTCATTTCCACATTTCTGTTCTTTTCGTTTTGCGCTGAAGTTTGTTTTGCGTTTGTCATTTCGGTCATATTTTACTATGAATTAAGTGCTTCTTTTGCCATGTATGGATCTTGAACTTCCTATGTTTTTGTTCTAAGGCAACTGATGAGAGGTTACTCATTGAAATGTACATATAGCATACTAAAATTTCCCATATTTTTTCAACATCAGTAATTTTGTATTGTGTGGATCATTCGCATTCAGTTAGTATGTGGTTCTTCTATTTTATGGAAGCTTACATGTTAAAGCATCAAGCACGAGTTTAAGCAAACAAATAAAAGATGTCGTACCATTGATTTTTTGACAAAGAAATGCAGGTTTGATTTCTTTACAACAATTGTAAATCGTTAAATAAAATATATAAATACAGTTGATAAACACCAAAAGCAATTATCACGTGTTAAAATTTGCTGCATTTGTTTTAATTCTAAAGCACTGAAAATACGGAAAGGCTTAGAAAAGAATTGCAATTAGTAGTTCTCCCTACCGTCGGATTTGGCTTCCTAGTCCTATTTGTTTGGATTTGATTAGTTTTTTATCATGTTTGGATCTCGACTTCCCAGGATTTTGGTTCTAATGCTGTTGATTAGAGGTCGCTCCTGAAAATGCACATATAGCATATAAAAATTATTTTATTCTGTTTTATTGTTTTGTATTTCTTTTATCTTATCTTATTTTACGTTTAATATTGTGGTTTTATTTGAGACAAAATACAAAATTACCAATATTAAATAAATATGGAGAATTTTGTATGCTATATGTACATTTCAAAGAGTAACCTCTCATCAGTAGCATTAGTACCAAGACATAGGAAGTCCATGATCCAACCATAACAAACGAAGCACTCAAATTCGAACAAATCGAAACGGGAAGCAAAATCCGACGGCAGGCACAACTACCAAGTGCAATACTTTTCGAGGCCTCTCCGCATTTTCAGTGTTTTAGAATTTTAACAAATAGATCAAATTTCTGTAAATCATTGTTTGATAATTTCATGTCAGACAGGTCTGACAACTGGGCTGGTGAATACCCTCGGGAACTACTGGTCTACCAGCAGAGGCATCGACCCAGTGGTTTCAAAATACAAAACCATACATGCATCACATGATTTGTCTTTTCATACAAAATATTAGGGTTCCGATTGGTTGTGAGCTTGCACAAGTACGAACTGATACCTTTTGTAGCTAGGTAAATCGTTTCGCCATAAATTGGGATAACAAAAGTATTAATAACAAAAGTATGTCTGTAATAAATGTTGGTGCCCGTAGGAATTTTCTGTATCTTTAAAGGCAGCCGTCAATTATATTTCTTAATTTTCAATTTAGTAAAAGTCATTCAAGTTATGTTGGGAAATGGATGTTCCATATTGACCAACAGGATTGTGGGGTGTGCCGGACATTTTCCAAACGAATGACTTCAACCGGGGAGCAATGCATATGATTGACCCGTTACTGTGACGTCAACGGTGACCGAGATCTGGTGATAAAATCAATGTATTGAACACATGCTACGGAATAACTTTAAGCTGTGACATGAATACGTGATATGTTTGAGCAGCCGGAATGTTACTGCTAATGAAAAGAAAGTTAACTAGTAAAAAGTTGAAATCATCACGTTTTTTCATAAGATGTAAATCTCAATTTCACTTAATGGCGAAAAAACTGATCAGGGAGTAATTCAGTCAAATATTATGTGTATTGACAGTAACTACTATCTCCTAAATATATTTATAAGAGCAAACATTAAAGAAACCCGAAAAATTTATAATTTTCTGTACATTTTCACCCTCAAATATACATTTCTCATTACAACGTTTATTTATAAAATTTTGAGAGTATTTGTAACATTGTATTTAAATATGAAATTTCGAATTTAAGACATTTCGAGGATAAATGTTTTCTGAAAGTTTCTACAATTCTTTTTGAAGGAGCGCGAAACCATGCCGTTTATAGTAAAAATATTTCTAAAGTATAGCTATATGTTTAGACTTTGTACTTTACAGAATCTAGCGCAGATCAGCTAGTCGGATATATAACGTAATAAGGAAAATGAATGATTTATACCTTTCTATGAACTTACGTACAAAATGTAGACAGTTCAAGATGATCGAACTGCCTCACAACTCACAATATACGTTAATCATTCAAGGCACATAGCGAATACCATAATATTATGTTATTTCCTTGTTTTCATTGTTTAAACTTAGAATTTTGGTTATCGCCCTTTGACTTGAATAATTTTACAGATGGGAAATAAGTGTTCTTTGCAATGAAGAGAAATTATTCAATCTGCCCACGTGTATTGTTGATAACTGCACGATCGTCACACATGCATTTGAATATGTACAAGAAAAACCAAGGTGACCACACAAAATTGGCTTGATGATCTATTGATTTATCATTTTAATTAGTTGATTGTCAGGCATTGGTGTACAAACCCGGAAATTAGTCGTTAACTGTAGTGGATTTTAAGTTCCAAGATATCCATGGGGCTAACACTCACAGTTTGTCTAACCCGGATAAGAGTTTAAGGATTCCACGACGGATGTTGCGCTTAAGACATTGGTTTCTTACCCTTCTAGATCACCTGATCCAACTCCTGTTTTGTAAAGAAGATCGTGGATTCCAAGCCTTTGTTCCTTTTGTTTTCGTTTTATCTTTTAGTTTCAAATTTGTCTTGTCTCTTTGAACTATGCCCTTTTGATCTCTCACATGGGTATTCTACACTGGACTTGTCAAAGTATATATAACATAATCAACTCTAAACGATAAAACTTTCAGAAAATTTACGGGCATTTAGATATGCATATTTCATTTTATCTTAACCAAACTTATTTAGTTTTTAATTTCTTCCTCATATTTCTATGCTAATTGTTCAAACACTTTACAGGTCTATTTTTCTCATAGCGAGCCATTCAATCTAGAAAATATATTGAAGTTTTCGTGAATGACGTTATTGGGATGTTTTGCTGAAAAAAAAATCAAATTTGTTATTTCATGTGAATTATGAAGTGACAAATATTTTTTTTTATTATTTTTTGTTGATATTACAAATCAGTTAAGTGATTATCATCTATTCGGTCATCTCTACCATATAAATTTCCCAAGACAGAACCAAGGAAAAGAAGCTGCAAAGATTGATATTAACTGAAATCAAAAGCAATGTATTTTCAATCGCATCACACTCACCTAAATATATCTTTTGAAATAGGTTTGATAGCTAGTTCGTTTTTTCTTTTTAGTTTTAAAAAGAAAGTTCAAAAAATGCATTGCGGTTGATTTATATTTGTATTATGTTTTGCCTTTTTTAATTTCCGTGATAATTAAGTGAATGATCTTGGACTTATGAAATAAAATGTAATAAAATTTTGAAAAAAGACACATTATTTTGTACAATAAAACAAGATAGTGAAAAAAAACGATTGAATACTCCAGCCTAAAATGACATTGCCTTTTTCGGGATGAAACGCTTGATCATAAATGAACTGTCTTTTATAGAAGAAGAATTTTGGTATGATTGTCTATGAGACAGCTATACAGAACATGAATATCACATAGGCAATAGTTTAACAAGTGCAAGCATATCAAAAAGCACTATTAGACATGCTTGCGTTGGTGTTAATAACCACTTGTATAACAGGTGACCTTATTATGTCTTCTGGGTTCCTTTAACCTAATTGACCTCTAAAATGTGATTTTTACAACACATACTTGTTTGTTTCCACGTCGGAGAATGACAACAATGGGGCATCTGTTGAAGTCCAACCAAAGACTAAGTCAAAATAATAATCAAAAGATTCAAATCATTCTTGCGAATAATTTTTGCATTAAATGTTGTATTTTTCCGTGTAAATCTACATAATCCTATTAACAAATATTGTAATAACATAGCAATATTTGGAAAATGAATATAAATAACGAAAAGCGAAGACAATTTGCACTGTCCCAGAGTTGAGCTGAATCACTCAACAGCACAGTCTTTCCATTTTACCTACTAGAATGTTGTCCGTCTTTTGCCTGGCAGTTCTTGTTTGTGCTGCTCATGGTTATACCAAGGACCCCTTTGGTCAGGGCCAGCAGGTTGGTACTTGCTAGGATTATGTACAATCTATTTCATTACTAATGCAAAAATGAAGGAATACGTACTATAACGCATGCACGATTTTTTATTTGGGATGATTAAAAGCTTTTCACAAAGAGTAGAATTATTTCCTTGTTGAAAGGAGATCTTTAGATTTGTAATTCTCTCTATATTTCTTGTGGTTAGAGTGTAGTAGAGTAATTTCATGTAAAAATAAGTTGATTTCTCCCTAAAATTTTACACAAAAAATAGTTTTGAAATGTCGATTGAAAAAATGCACAAAAAAAATGTTTTATTATGTCCATCCATCTACCACATATTAGAAACATTTTGTAAGTTGAAGATGACGACATCACACAGTATCAAATTGCAAAAACTTCGAACTCCGCTATAGTTGGGCCACTTTGTGTAGTTTTTGTTTCAAATGACTTGGAGATTTTAGAAAAACCTTTCATCACAAAACTATTCAGAGCGAGGGGTATGGCTAGTATTTGCATTGCTGACTCCGATATGCCCTGAACAATTTAAATTGTAAAATTTATTTTTCCATACTAATATTATAACCCCTAAACATTCCGGAAATGTCTGACACATTTTCAACTGTGAAATATAACTATACTATAATAGGAAAAACAATGTTTTAATTGAAGGATGCAATTTTCAGATCTGACGGTTGCAAAAATATTTATTTGTATTGTTTATTGACTCCGATATGCCCTGAACAATTTGAATTTTAAAATTTAATGTATTCATACTAATATTCTTGCCCCAATAAAATTTAATGAATTTCCAGGAAATGTCGGACTCACTTCAACTGTAAAACATAATTGTAATATGATCTGATGACTTTATTGCAATAGAAATTCATATTCTAAAAAGATTATTTTTGCTCTTTTTTGTAGACAAATCAGATACCAAAATATCCAGGTAAGATATATGAAAATATTTATTTATTCTTATGCCTATAACTGATCTCTTTGATGAAATGATAATTGTGGACAAAAATTTCTAGAAAAGTACATTTGTTTGGATTAAATTTATTTCAAAATTTGCAAAACAAGTATTCTCTACCTCTACACACTTGCACGTAATGTCTGTTCCAGTCGTCGCTGCAAGACCAAATATTTATCCAACCATAAGAATATGAAATTTGAAAACTGACCTGTAGGATTGAATTATTATTTTGACATGATACATATACATAATTTATGTTATTTCTAAATACAAAATTACCAATGTTAAATAAATATGGAAAATTTAGGTATGCTATATGTACATTTCAAGGAGTAAC
>JARWCS010366354.1:0-10434 GCA_034783895.1 Geukensia demissa | reverse complement strand
TTAATTAAAAAACTTAATATTATTTTAAATTTTATTTGATGATTTTTACAGTTTACGAAATACAGTTAAAAATTCCAAAAAATACACAAAATAGTTTCAAAGTCTCCTATTTGCTTGTAATGGGTAGCATAATTGATGTTTTTTTTTTCATTTTTACAGAACCGCAATTTGTTGCCTCTTTTGAAGTGGGTAGCAAAGTTCTGTTTTTCCTTCGGGAGATTGCAGTGGAGGTAGATCCAAAAGAACACAAGTTATATTCCAGGGTATCTAAAGTTTGTAAGGTATAGATTTCATTAGTTTACTCTCTAAAGTGAAGTGAGTTATGGGTACTCTACAAATTTTGATTTTTTCTTTGTTTTTTTATTTGTAATAGTAATTGATAATTCAAATTAAGAGAATTTCATAACTAGTTGTATAAAACCTCTCCAACTTAAGGTAGATAATTAATTGTGTGTAGATATGAGCTATTTTGCATTGAAATAGATAATTGCAACTTTAATAGGAACAAAAATATATCACTTGAAAACAATTGTTTCATTGCCTTTGTAGAATAGATCTTTGTGTACAATTTCCTGAAAAGAAATAGGTACATACTTGGACGTGATGAAGATTAATCAATACTAATACATTTCAATATTTTTAAGCTAGTTGTTAGATTGCAGTCATGTTAATCGTATTTGATAAATTGATTTTATATTTTTTCATAATAATGATTTAACTCTGTAATATCGTCTGTTGGAATTTTTTACAGTGAATTCTTTGTAAAAGGAATTCGAAGATACCAAAGGGGCAGACAAAAATCGTTTTGAAAATATATACTCTTGTTCATAAATATGGATTATTTCTATTTTCGACCTTGCATTAGAAAAAGGTATGGCTTAACTTTGTCAAGCAAAATTATTATAAGGAAATGGCAGATAATGCTTGCAGGATGATACTAGAGGATATTTAAATAATAAAATTGGATGAAATGAAACATTTGAGTGGTTGCAAAAAAGGCATTTTTTCACGAAAATATGGGTTTCAGAACTCATAAAACTAGCCATCGGACAAAAATGTTAAATCGGACACTATTGAAGCTTGAAGTAAAACAAATGAGATTTGCGCAAAGATTTTTGGCATTCTGGCTCATAGTTTTTGCATGGAAGTCTCCAAAGTTGAATTTTTGACTCAGGTTATGTAAATATTCCATATTTATGATCAAGTGTATATATAGCTATGACATGATTTAAACATTAATAGTGATCATCTACAAACTTGAATGAATGTTTGTGCCACTTTGGAAATGAACGGAATAGGAAAAACGAAAATTAATTAACAATGTTGTTATTTGTCCTTTCTTATTTAAGATATTGTCTGACACCTCGAAAATCAGGTAACATTTGACAAAGTAATGAATAAAATAAATAAATAGAAATGGTGGAAGCTTTATGTTGATTGCTTCGAAACTGAAACAATTATAAACACTACTCTACACGAAAGAAAAGCATTACCCAGGAGATACTGAAATTTTGTTGAATAAACACATTAACCAGATATTGAACAAATTTGTTTCTGTTTTAGCACCCAATGAACTAAAAACCTGTTGATTTGAGATCAGTAGATCCAAAATATGAGTTCAATAAATGGCAAACAATGCTGTTAAATCAATTTATCCCTAGAGGAGAATTTATTTGGCCCTGAAAACTATTTACTCGATACATTCCGTTGCCAGTCTTGAGAAAGTGATAAAAGAAACATGCATAACAACTTCTTTTCAGATTTCGTCAGTTTACAGACGATGAAATTGCTCAGATAAAAAGAATAACACTAAGGGATATAATTCTGAATGTGACCAATGTAAAAGATGATGAACTTCCACCGGATGTCTTTTTGAGTGTCGGTAAATATTGTAATCATTATGGACTTCTAACAAATGATGCTGTTCAATAAAATATAAAAATAGGAGATGTGGCATGATTGTCCATGAGACAGCCACCCACAAAGTGACAGTAGAATTTAAACTTCTACAGGTCCCATTATGGCCTTCAACAATGAACCAGAGTCCATACCATAACGGAAGCTGTATAAGGCCTCGAAATACAAATTGTGAAACTATACATAAAACACGACAATCGACCTAATCCAAAGCAAAAATGGTAAACATATAACAATAAAAGACTAATAAAACAACGACAACCACTGGGCTACAGGTTCCTGGCTAAAAAGGCCTCCGAAATCAAATCATCCACCTCTACACTTTGGCACAGTCGATAAGGTACCTTAAAAGCATATAAGAAGTACCATTTTAATGATGGAGCACTAGTGTAAGCTGACTTTATCATTGTTCTTCCGTTTTCAAATATTTAAAGGGAATATACTCCAATTTTTTAGATGAGCATTGAAATGAAAAAAGGTTTCATGCATATAAAGAATCCTTAACCTTTTATTTGAGCTTAAACTCGAATCAAATACAGGAGGCGGCACAACATTGTGTACGGACATCAAGTCTAAAGTTGTAGTTTGTACTACTTAAATGTCTTTGAAACCCAGATTTTAGGACCTAAATATTACCAAGCTTAAGACTAATTTTTCGGAACTATACTGATGAAGTTTATGACAAAAACGACAGGTTTATATGCAATAATAATACCACTCACATTCTTTTATTTTAAAGGTAATAGGGACTTTTCAATTTCAACTACAACTAATATTTCATGTCAAATCGTGTAATTATTAGAGACCCGTGAAGTAAATCTTTGGTAAAATACCAAGAAATACCCAACAACAGATTTTTAGCAGACCTACCATATGTTGTGATGTGAAGTGTTGAATATTTTCATACAAGAACAGACATTAACATATACAGTTCTTATAAATGTTATGTTCAATATTTTAACAGATAATCCATGTCCACAACCAGAACAAATCATGGCCGACTCTGATCAAATGTTTAACGGAACCACTGTAGTAGAAAACTGTACCAATTTACAACATTATGATTACTTTTCTGGAAGTGAAGTTTCATTTCCTCTGACATTTCTGTTTCTTGGACTTTGTGTCCCAGGTATGTACATTTTGACCGAAGATAATAATTTGCGTTAAGTATAAATCTGAGTTTATGAATCATTTTGTGGAAATTTGAATTTTTGTCAATCTGAGTTAATGATACTTTCAACCGTATGATTGTTTTTAGGATACGTGTGGTTACTATTTGAAGTCAGACTTTTCAAGGAGTATTTTGATTTTGAACGATTGCATTCTTATAGAAATACATATATAATTTTAATATTTGAGAATTTGCAAAAATAGTTGCCTCTGGCTAATTGATTAATTATATTTCAGTGTATTTTTCTTTAAGGAAATCCAAATCTCTAATTCAAATGAAATATGAATGTAGTAAAAATTATTTTACCTAATGATTATTATTTTAGCAACAGTTTTGCTTATGATACTGTTAAATAAACGGAAGCAGAGGCAGATCGATGAAAAGAAAAAACAACTGGCTCCAAAACGAGAAAAAACTGCTGACCCTAATACCTTCACAGGTTTGCTATTAGTTTAAGATATTATGAAAGGAGCAACAAAAATAGAAATAATTTCCCAAAGGTAAAATATTATCTTGTATTTACTGATAAATATACATTGAGGTCTTTTATTTAATATTTGTATTAAATTTTTTGTGAGTAACAATGGAAGGTAAAAGAAAACAGAATTGTCATCAATAAAAGATAGTCAAGAATGAGACGAACATGCAATTCAGATGAGAAAACACAACAGTTATTTATTTTTTTAATTAACAGTAGGCACCACACAGCAAATACTGCGCCGTGTGTAGTTGCTTGGATGAGGCAACTCAAAGAAACTCGCATTTTTTTGGACGAGTCAATTTTGTTTAAATTAAACTGTTTATTTTTTCAGTATAAGGAGTTTTGATGGACTTTTATAATATTATAGTTTGATATTATGAAATTATAATAATTTTCACATCATTTGCTTCAGTAACGGAATGGGTAGGACCTAAAACTGGAGACAGAACCGTAAAGGTTATACTTGATAAGGAAAGAAAGAAAATTCATGTCAATGACCGGCATAGAAAACCCCTTCGTATGATGGATTTACGAAGTATTGAAGTCAATAATACTAAAGTACATTTCCGCATATCAACTGACGGTGACAACAACCTGATATCAATTCGAGTTTTCGGAGAAATAGATTTGGTATGTTGTATATTTCAACTTCTTTAAAATTTCAAATGAAAATTTTTTTTTTATTTTCGAATCAAATTAAAAAGAGAAATATTTTTGGAGGATGAAATATTTTAGTTAAAGTGGTTGCCTCGAAAATTGAAAAATTTTCACGTATTTTTAGCTAAATGTTTCCTTCTTTTGCTGTTATAGATCCTTAAATTTCTTGATATGGAGGAGAGATCAGCTTTTATAAAAGTTTTAGAGGATTTTCTAAAGGGTTTACAAATTAATCGTGAAATCCACGAGTTTCCTGCGAAGGCAATAATGGACATGGCTGAGACAAAGGAGAAGAGACAACAAGTGCTTGATACATTCTTCCGTGTGGTTTGTTTACAGGTATTTTATTATTGAAGTGCACAAAAATTTCATATAATCTAGGAATTTTCATTGACTTTATTGTCCTGTATATGTAGTTATTTAAACATAAATATATTAAATGTAACATTTCATTACAAATTGTATGTATAATAATTTTGAATGCCCGCAATTAAATATCATAAAAAGATTTTAGAAAAAAAACAAAAATGTAGAAAATGTCCATTATCAGATATTAGTGGCGACCATTGTACATATCATTTTAATATATATTGACGTATTTTTGAAATTTATATACATCATTTAATTTTCAGCAAAATTTTGGTAAAAATTGTATTCTCTCTATTAAATCATTTTCATTTCATAATATAATGGATTTCGTCACCGACGTCTGCACAGTCACTAAGTTTGCATACTCATTCACTTCTGTGTTAATAATGCGATCCTTCGGACTCGAATGTAAACAGTGACTACGACTTCTAACTTTAGGTAAAACAAACAGCAGAAGAGTTGATAACATCGTTAATTCTTTTAAAACATTTTTTAAAATGATTTGACCGCCACGGTGGTGTAATGGTTAGCGTGCTCGCCTCTAGTGGGGAAGGTCATGGGATCGATCCCCGGTCGGGTCAAACCAAAGACATTAAAATTGGTATTTGCCGCTTCTCCGCTGAGCACGCAGCATTTAGGAGAAAGAGCAAAGACTGGTCGACCCAGAGTCAGAATAATGTGTCTGGGTAAAGTGGGATGTCTTCCTTCGAACTGTTGCTTTCGTGAGCTAGCACGTTAAACATCCGACTCAGTGTGTCGGTCTTGTACAAAGCAGGGTTCATCAGCATCATTCATTAATATGCTCTCGTCCTGAATATGCAAATATTTGCCACTGGACGTAAAGCAACATTCAGTCAATCAATGTAAAACGATTTACATGGCAAAAAGATGTTAGCTGACCTCATTTAAAGAAGTTGATCTTTTAGCTTATGTTCAACGCATTTCGTAATATGTTGGATTGGCATTGATCGGAATTTTGGGGGGCAAAGATATATGCTTTTCCCCTTTGACAAGTTCACATCAGAAATTAATCTTATGCTCATATTTAAATTGGATATCTTCCAAATTCGCCATGATAATGTACAGTTGCATTGCAAAATGTAAAATGAACACGTTAATTCAAATGCCCCAACTTCAGAGCCATATAGTAATATAATTATAAACGATTGATTATACATACATAATTGAAATTCTTTTGAACAATTATTTCAATTACATTTTTAATATGACTAAAGAAAGCTTTTGCAGCTTGTTTTTGTTAACATATTTTTCTTGCTATTTCTTGTTATTATGAACAGAAATGTTTGCAATTTCATTCATCCACATGTTATATGACAGGGTGTCAGCTGTTCTGGGACAGACAGGTGTCTACAAAAATGTCTGGAGACCGGTTAACGTGTCTTATAGTTAAACTGTATTACAAACATATACGTGAATTTCTTTGTTATACAATGTGTTTTTTTCACAATTACTGGTGATCGATTCTACTTTTTATGAATATGTTGTTGAAATGTAACCTTACTTCGAATTCAATCACTCTTGTCGTTTTAATGTGTCACAATTGCCTTTGACAGGTTAAGTTGCAGTTTAACTTACCGCCGCTATAATATGCATTTGCCTTAATATGATTATAAAAGCTTTTAACGGAGCTAGCAAAGGGAAATTCATAAACGTCAGTCTAACCAGGATATAGGTGAAAAGGAAAACACGTTGATATCAAAGTTAAAGTAACCCTTCGGTCAAAGAAATAAAAAAAATCATTTGCAGTTTCAATTTTAATTAATGTAGAAACTGAATTTGTACCATATCCAAGACAAGTTCTTCACGTTCCTTATTTTATAAAATCACTCTTTACAGGCAGATTTCGTAAGAACATATATATCCAGTTTCGTAAAAAAAAATTTATATAAAAAGTGTTCATAATATTTGTTTTTATTATCGTTTTATATATCAACTCCATCATCGAAATGATTATTTATTTAGATGTTTAAACACCATGGTTTGTTTTGAATAGTGTCATTTGGACCAATCCAAATGAAATGAGAATAAGTACCCAATTGCAACACAATATGCATATTTTCGATTATTTGTTGGTCTGTAAGTTTGTTAAATGATAAGGTTTTTGTTCCACTAAACAGCTTCAAAACCAAAGGGTGCGTCTAAAAATCCTTCTGCCTCCTGGCTCGGGAACTTTAAACACACCCTTTGCTTACTAAGCTATTGCATTGAATTAAACACCTTACTTTATCCTTTATCCTTTACGCGGTTGTTTGTAATGGATTAAATACAGGTGTCACTAGGAGGTTATAAGCCTAAGTATCAACATTTGAGTCTATATGTTATGGAAAATTATCATTAGATCATCAAGAAATTTTTTTAAGGCTTTCAGAGATTCGAGGACTAAAATACAACTTGACCATGAGCTGCAACTCGATGAACTTAATAAGATAAGAAATATTCAACTAACCCGAACAGAATTTTCAGAATCACTTGGGTTAAAACCAACATCAGTTTTTGTCAGAAATATGTTCCTAATGGTTGACAAAGACAAGAACGGATTTATCGGATTTGAAGAATTTCTAGATATGTTCCAAATATTAGCAAAAGGTATTGCATTATACAATATACATTTTGTGGATGTAATAAATACTGCTTTCATTAGCTATACACACAAAGGTCTTTTATTAAAAAAGATTTATTCAGATATCCCAACTAACACAAATGTATCATCCTTCCTACGCCTATATCACTTTATGAACACCTTTTAAACTCGTTTCGGAAAGCACGTGCACTAAGAATGATATGTCATGAGAGAGCAGGATCATCATATTAGTAACGGTCTAAGTTCTCAATTGATCCTTCCTGTCAACCGATTTCTACGCTCTCATTCACTGAAGAATACAATAACATCGGTTGTAACTTTTCATGGAACATACAAGCAGCCTCACACGACACATTCTACGTTTCGGACTGTTAAAGTTTGGACCATTTATTTGTATGCAAAATGATTTTCAAAAGGATTTTGAAATCATTTTAATTAGCAAAAGCTTTGTTGAGAATTCTTAAACAATCGAAATAGAATTGAATAGACCTATATACATTTGATTTCGAAGAGATTTTAATTAAAGGGCCCTTTTCAAAAAAGTTGCAAAATAGTTTTTTTTTAATATTATATAAATTGTATATATTTTTTTGCTATCCAGACATGAGAACTTTCCTCGCAGACCTGAATATTTCATTTAAAGCCTGTTTTCAACAAACGTGTCCATTTTGTGGTTTGTAGCTACATTCCTTTTTCATGTATGCACCATGTATTTCGTGTAATAAGAAAGAATACGCTGATCATTTTATTTTTATTTTTTTAATTAAGAAACAATAGTTAAAATTTGTGATTTTCATAGTATTAATTTTAGCCCTATACAATGAGGGAAAAATAATTTGTACCAGAAAACAGCACTGTGAAAATAATCTAACCGACAAAACATTCTTATGTCAGATCCGCGTAAAGCATGCGACTAAAACATTACCCCAAAACAAAAAAGGTCTGGCTTTTTCATTCATATGGTAATATCCGCGTGCTGTGCAAATGTTGCAAATTGCATGATTCTTGTCCTTTACGTTTCATAGCTTATATTGGGATACACCTCATTGTGACATCGTCTTATTTTCACCGTTATTTATTTTGAAAAACGCTATCCTGGATTTAAAAAGTTTTGCACAATACAACAAAGTAATTCAATAATTAATTTGACAATTAATAGACATTGTGAATCGTCATTGAGAATACCGCCAAATTATGAGCCAGAAATTCGATAAAAGAATTTAATTAAGAAAAGTTTTGTCGGCTGATTGTAAGGTAGTGCGTAAGGCCGCTTGTGTGCAAGATGAGAGCAGGATATATCAAGAGATTCTCCCAATTTTTCGTCTAGTCGTTAAAAGTGTATTTAACATCATTTCTTTCTGCCATTTTTTGATAGAGCTTTATATGATCCTTTTGTGTTAATAAAATACTTGTTTCTTATAAATGTCGAGAAATACATGAAAAATTCTTTAGAAAATTACGTTTTCCAAAATTCTTGATATGTGCTCCTCGGACTATTGTTTAAAAAGCCGTGCATGACGTTGATAATTTACCTGTGACGTCACGGATGCCCTTTTTATGGAATTTTGTTTTACAATATTTTTCCATCTGTATAGTACTTAGTGTTTTTACATATCACACCTAATTGTTGCAAACATAGTGATACTTTAATAACCAAACGAAATATGTTTTCCGTGTATTCGTTAATACTATACAATTTAGAATTTTACAGAGTATTAGCTACCCAACGGAGTATCCTCGTATAAATATCAAGACTTGTAGATAATAATGTACGTTTTTCCCGCTGAGTTATTGTAAACTGTCAACCCGCTAGCCAGATTATGAAGCTTTGGACTCATTTGCTACGCTCACTCACCACAAAGCTTCTTATTCTGGTTCGCGGGATGATATTGTACGATATCTAGCTGTCAAAAACTGAAAAGTTTGAGACGTGCGCCTGATATTTACATTTTTCTGATCATCAGTCTTGTAAGGTGAGTAGAATTGCATCGTCCTGCTCAGCCTTTGTTGTTTTCGCGTGATTTCACATTCGAGTTTTTGCCCACGATCCACCCACAACAACTTACCAAACTTGTACGCATATGTTGATATCTGTCAGACCTATTAATTTTTATCATACCCCTTTTTTTACAAAAATTCACATTTGAAAGCTTCCTCTTGCATTAAGTAAACAATGAGACATTACACCATTAGCTATAATTCCTAAAGGCGGCCGGGGTATAGAAATAGGTCGTTTGGTTTCTCCGCCTGCAGGTAGACCCCTGCTAAAGGGGCGTCCGTTTGTTTGGCGGGAAGTATAAATGCTCAAGCAACCCGAGAGAAGTCGTGTTTAAGAAATTAGTTGCTCGGTTTCTCAGCTAGGAGGTAGAATCCCTCTTAAAGGGGCGTCCGTTGGTCGGGTGGGATGTATTTATTCTCAACCCGTCTCGGACGGGAACGTTATCGCTGTGGCACGTGTTAGGAAAATACCACACTCTCAGCACGTTAAAGATCCATTTGCAACAGCTCGTAATGAGTGGTCCGTAGGTGACCAGTTGCTTAGGCTTAATTTCCCGTCCCTACCCAAACAGTCCCAATTTGGTATCCTGTGGCTATTAAATTCCACGGCCTTACCCCCAGCTAGCCCCTTTTATGATTTATTGTTTGATAACTTCTTCTCGTCCTGAACATGCATGAAATATTTGCCACTGGACGTTAAACAACAATCATTCAATCTGAATGTTCATATTTATCCATAACATTGGTATACCTGTATTTTGAAACCATTTGGTCGATTCGTCTGTTGGTGGACCAAAGGTCCACGAGTGTATTAACCAGCCCAGTTGTCAGATTTATTTGGCATGAAATTTATTAAGACTTGTTTGACAGAAATTCACGAAAAAATTTAAGTTCTAAATCCCTGAGTTATTACAGAGAATGCTTCATTCTTTTTATTGCATATGGTAGATGTCCATCCCGCTTGATTTGGCTGTCTATTTCGGTTGTCTGGGCACCGCAGCGGTTTTCGGGGCTCGACCCACAGAGCTGACCCAGCGCGAACCCCAGGTGGCGGATAGGGGAGGCCCTCTCGTTAGGGGGGGCTGCCAGTTTATAATACGGAAAGCCTGGCCGTGGACCATAGTGGGTGACGTGTTGGAGAGTGCCACGCTCCATGCACGTAAAAGACCCTTTTTGTAGTTTTCGAAAAAGAGAAGGCTAATGCCGCTACAAAAGGCTAAATTTTCCGTCCCTACCCAT
>JARWCS010366343.1:0-10435 GCA_034783895.1 Geukensia demissa | reverse complement strand
TGTTTTGTTACATGTACATTTTTGATAATATTCAGGTAAGAGCAGTATTATTTTATGCATACACAATTTTTTATTTGTGGCGTTTTAGAGCTTTTCACAAGGAAAGGTATTCCACCCTTGTGGAGACCTCTAGATTTGTAAATTCCTCTGTTTTTCTCGTGGTTTGAGTGCAGTCTCTCTGACATTTACCCCATATCTTTTCATTTTCATACCTAAAACCATTAGATTCTTAGGCAGGGGATAAAGTTTCCAATTTGATGTTTGTAATTTAATAAAAAGTGTAAATGAAAAGTATTTAAAATGGGAATGGTTGTCAAAAAAAAGTTATTGCAAAGATTTTTATTTGCAAGCAAGGACTTGTACCTGGTAAATTGTGCAATATGCTGAATAGAATTTTAACAAGATTAAAGTTGTTTGAATTAAGAAAATCATGTTTTTAGGTTTTACCTAATTTAGGATAGTGAGTAATTTTCATATCAACTGACACACTGCCCAATAATTAATTGTGTCATTTTTGGCCGTTACTCTTAACTCGGCCACTAAACAGTTATTTTATTTTGAGGGTTTTTTTTTACAGTTTCCCATAGGTTGTGGACATGTTTCCATTATTGTAGGCTTAAGGGCAAGATGTAGAGGTTTGAAATTTACATATTTTGTATGGCTGTCTCATGGACAATCATA
This sequence comes from Geukensia demissa, assembly GCA_034783895.1. Taxonomy (NCBI): domain Eukaryota; kingdom Metazoa; phylum Mollusca; class Bivalvia; order Mytilida; family Mytilidae; genus Geukensia; species Geukensia demissa. The sequence goes on along the minus strand of JARWCS010366343.1, from coordinate 9,754 downwards.
CCACATCTTCTTTTTATATATTATTAGATGCAAAAAAAGTCTCCAAAGAAAATTATTTTGATGGTTGTACTATAATTTTCTCATTTTCTTTCAGAGTCTGATTTTGAGGGAGAAAGAAGTGAAAGTCGAAGTCACAGTCGCCAGGCAAGTCACTCATCCATAAACAGTTTTATCAGTATTAGGGTAGGTTTGGCTTCAATTCGGGTCTTCAAATTTGTATTTATGATGGGTCTCACACATGTATATAATTCTGTTTACATTGGAATTCGTCATAGTTTTTAAGCTCAATGTTTTAATTCCCTTTATGTTCCTCTTTTTAATGAGGGATGTCTTTTAATCTCCCCATTTAAATTAATTAACATAATTTTAATATTGTGAAGAAAAATTTTTATGAAGGAGCCAAACTTAGACAGAATGTTGAATGAGAAATAAGCTCATGTATTTTCTGTGTTTTCTTGTCTTTCAATAACTCTTGCTGTTGTGATTTTCTGAAATTTTGTTAGCTTTTTGGGTTTTTTGCATTTTTTGTTTCTCCATCAGCTATATATTTTATGCTATATTAAAGTACATGTATATTAAGCTTATCTGACCAAAGGTCATGTGAGCTTTTTTCATCACCCCATAAACCTTTACATTTTTATCTTCTTCTCTGAAACCACAAGGGGAAATGGAACCAAACTTTACAGGAAACATCTATGGAAGGTCCTCTACAAAGTTTTTTTGTTTGATCCTCTTCAGAATACCATCATTACTCTGCCATGTGCATTTCTTGTTTGTGATAGGCTGATTTTAAAAAAAAAGTCTTCTCCTCTGAAACTGCTTGGCCAAATGGAACCATATTTGAAAGGAATCACTTACTGGTATATAAAAATAGGAGATGGACCCTTTTGGCCATTTAAGGTGTCCAGACCATAATAAAAATGGTGGTCAATTTTCTTAACAATTTGAATAAAAAAGTGATTTCTGTCATTGATTCTTAAATATATAAGTTTCTTAGTAAAAAACTATCTGTAAACCTGTTTTATTTATCAATATTGTTACTTCAAATTAATAGTATTTTCCTTATTTTCCTGATCTTTTTTCAGATGTGATTACGTAAGGTTCTTTTAGAAAATCTGGGTATTTCTAATAATCATGTGGTCAATTATGGTCCGAATACCTTAATATTTGTTTTCCGTTGGCCTTATTTCAGGTGAGCAATACAGGCTCAGCATCCTGACCATTTACTGTCAGTAAACGTTACTCCATAGAATTGCTTAAGGAAATTTCAAACCTTTATCTTAAGGATATACATGTATTACTAATTTTTTGTTAAGAAGTATAAAGTGAGTCATCCAATAAAAGAACTGCCCTCACCAGATACTTTTCAGGCACATAAAAACTGTTTTATGTGGGAATTTTCATAATGGAATGACATCAACCATTAACTTGTACAAATTGTTACATTGAGATGAGAAAGAACATTTGCAAATACATTTTAAGTTATATGTTACTCTATGGTCATTTTAAAGCTTGCCAAGAGAGTTATCTCCCTTTTACATTGTAAATCTCAGACACTTTTCTCCAGGTTCATTTACCATTAAAAAGAATTTGAAACGGAAAAAAAGTTTCTGTTAAGACAAAGTTTTATTGACATTAAAAAATGAAAACACCTTTTATGTTTGAAAAAGGCATTCCATGAAGTAAATTTTTCAGACAGTAGTTTGCTATAATCATATCTGAAGATGTTAAGTGTATATTTAAAATAAAGAATATGGAATATATGCTAGAGAGACACAACATCTCACATACATTTTATATAACAGAAATTTAAAGGCAAACTTTAATGGCTTGTACAGCACTTTTCTCAACTAACCTTCATCTGACAGGCTTCTGGCCAAAAATATTAAACAAAACTAGTTTAACCCAACCACATGTCTCATGTGCCTGTCTCAATTCAGGAATTGTAGTTAAAGGTTTGTCTTTGTGTTTATTATTCTGTTAAATGTACATTTTTGATAATATTCAGGTAACAGCAGTGTTATTTTACGCATACATGAGTTTTTATTTGGGGTGATTTAGAGCTTTTCACAAGGAGTGGTATTCCACACTAGTTGAAGGACTTTTGGAGACCTCTAGGTTTGTAAATTCCCTCTGTTTTTCTCGTGGTTGGAGTTTACATTTACCCCATCTCTTCTCATTTTCATATTTAATGCCGATAATTGGCGTAAGGAAAGTTCATTTTTACATACTGTAAAAGAATAAGTATTCATGGATTCCAATTTTTACTGAAACAGATATTCTTATTTATTCCATGTTTTTATGACTTTAAATTTTCATGCTTATTGCCTATTTCATAGTGAGGCAAAGTAAAAAATTGACATTTTTTAAAATAAGACATTTCTTGGGTACAAATTTTCGTTATAAAATTATTACGGTACCTAAAAAACAGAGTGTTGATTACTATTTGTCCATATGATAACTTGCCCCTGAATGTTAATCAATTAATCAATATGTCAGTCAAATAATAACTTTTGGTCAATATGGTTGGTGCCTGAGGGTTATTTCTACCATTTGAACAGTGATCAGATATGTTAAGAACAGTCTAGATCCTGACCTCTTACCTTATTTTCCCATGAAAAAATCCAATAAATGTTTTTAGGGTTAGTGCCACAGTGTTTTTTCCCACACAAAATAAAAATTGGGGTAATAATTTGGCTAGCAAATTACTATATTAAGTAAAATACTGTTTACATGTTTGTTTATTATTAATAAATTGTTCTGTAACAGTAGAGCATTATTTACAACTCAAAATCACAACCGCCACCACGGGAATCGAACCCGGTACCTCCATGTTACCAGCCAGCCGCGCTTCAGAGTGAGTTAAAGAAATATTCCTTTAGCCCAGTCAATTTAAACTGGCTATATACAACATGTATCTACCTGAATACAACTCAGGTAGGCCGTACTGTCACAGTTCATTATTCTCATGACGGCAGGATGTGGTCATATTCTGTACTTGATAACACCTGTTTTTAAATTTTAATCATATTCTGGGTTTAATTTGGACTAATTTACTATATTTGTGCCACATAGGCTTTTTTATCTATAAATTCCAGTCTATTCTGTCCCCAAATTAATCTTTTAACTGTAATTTGACTTCATTCCAGTCAGATATTTGTTCAGAAAGTTTGAAAGACAACACCACCTTGGTGGTGTAATGGTTAGCATGCTTGCCTCGTGCGAAAGCTCATTGGTTCAATCCCTGGTCGGTTCAGATCAAAGTTTAAATTGGTAATGTGGCATGATTGTCCATGAGACAGCCATCCACCAAATGACAGTTGTATCTAAACTTCTACATGTTTTTTTAATATTAAATCACCAAACTGATTACAAACCTTAAGCAAGGGGGTGATAAATTGCCCTTCTCCCATGATTGAGGGTAAAAACTTACCTACTACCTTATGTTTCTCATTAGTGAAATGATGTTATAATTGTACAGGAACAAGAATATATACAACTTGGAAATGAACTGCTGGATACTGTGTGGGAGTTCCATCAGACAAGTGATGGTTGGAAGTTAGAGAAGGGAGATAACCCAGTTGATGGAATTGTCCATAGCACTTACAGTAAAAAAATTAAAAGGAAGGTTTATAGATTACAGGTATGGATACTTCAAAGATATCACATCAAATATATTTACTGAACAGTCATGTTTATAGTGGGAGCAATGACAAAGAATATTATCATAATTATTGGTACATAATAAATTGATTCATTTCTGTTTCATGTTACATTAGCGACCGTCTCGGTGGTTTAATGCTTAGCGTGCTCACCTCGAGTGCAGAAGGTCATGGGTTCGATCCCCGGCCGGCTCAAACAAGGACATTAAAATTGACATTTGCTGCTTCTCCGCTAAGCATGCAGCATTTAGGAGTAGGAACAAAGATAAATTAATAATAAGGATGTTTCTACCTATGATGAAGGTGTGAAGGGCCAAAGGATTTTGATTTTCGTGAAATATTACTGAAATTTGTGTTAGTTACACTTTGTCAATTTTACAGTACTTAGAAACATATTGATCATGGCTTGTCTGGCTATCTCCTGGAACAGTTTTTGTACTACTTCATGTTACATCTGAAAATTTTTGCAGCCCAGCAGGGCACCATTAGTGTCTTACAGACAAATTTTTTTTCAAAAAACTTCACTACTAGCAAATGATTCTGAAGGGCAAGTGCAGATGCTCCTGTGACAACAGAACCTTTTTGTTTTTTTAATGTTTGATGAATACATGATCATTTCATGTAAAAGTACAATGTTACATGAGACAAACAGCACTTACACCATATTTCTCATGACCTGACATCAAACGACCATCCATCAATCAACTATTTTGTACATGTGATGATAGATAAATTACACCTGTGAATGTCAACAAATGAATTTTTTTTTAAACTGCATTTAACATTTTATGATCATGATGATTGATTTCCTATTACCAGTTATCAGAGCAAGCTTCCGTTCCTTCCATTGAAGCTGGAATCTTCCATTTTAAATTATTTTTAATAAACTTTTTTAAAACCAAATATGGCTTTTAACTCTGAAAATCATAAGTAATTTTACATTATAGGGAGAAATAGATTTTAGAGCACAATATTTATGGGAGGAGTGTGCCTACCATTTGGAGGAAAATGCACAGTGGAATCCTACACTTGTAGAAAGTAGGGTGGGTATATCTAATAGATTATAAAAATTATTTCTGTAAAGTGCCCAAGTCCAAGAAAAAATGTATGAATATCTGCTTACCTGACCATGCTTATTTAAATATACAGTCAATATGTCTTTGTGGTCACCTCTTTTAAGCAGCCACTTGATTTAAAGGCCACTTTTTTAAATTCCTGATTGTTTAAAATTTTATCATAAGAGAACTTTATTTAAGAGATTACTCCTCTAAAATGGCCACTTTTGCTTTCCCAAAGGTGACCTCTATATACAGGTTTGTCTGTAGATGTACCTACCTTACAGTTTTTGTTCTTTTTTAAGGCCATTTGTGAACCATTTCCTTCAAAGTTAGAATTTTCTTGTAAACTGAGGTTTTTTTATATGAAAATCTTTGCTTGCCTTCTGACTCTAATTTTGTTATTATCTTCAGCAGAAACAAAGTTATTATAATTAAGTCCTAGCTTTAGCTACAATATATGAAAATGAAAAAAATATGGGGTAAATATCAGAGAGACTGCACTCTAACCACGAGAAGAGCAGAGAGAATTTACAAATCTTGACCAAAAAGTAAAAAAGAATTAAGTCTTCAGTAATGAGGCCAAATACATTCAATATATAGTCAGTTCTCCTCCCAACTTTCTATAAATGGTCAGAAAGCACTCCCTATTCTACACAACCATACACAATATTTTAATTGGATATTTCTTTCACAGAATTTGATCAAATAAAAATAACATTGGTTTCCTCATTTCTGGCTAACGGTACATAGATCTTGTACAAAACTCCCTCTTTATCTTATAGTTGTGGATCTATTTCTTTTGGGTCATTGTTGAAATCCTTACAGTTATGATCAGCCGCGGATCCAGAATTTTACGTTAGGGGGGCGCAGGTCAAAAACAGTGCGCTGGTAGGGGGGTCAGGGGGGGCGAAGCCCTCCTGAAGCTCCTAGAAATTAGGAAATTTAAGACTAATAAATTATTTTATAATTTAGGGGGGTGAGCGCCGGGTGCGCCCCCCCCCCCTGAATCCGCCCCTGATGATTGCAACAATAGTGTTTTATATCTCCAGTAAAAATGTTTGAGTTAGAGGTAATATAGGAATCCCCCTGTCCGGTCTCATGTCCACATATTTTGGAAGCACAACTTCTCTTAAATTACTGAGCAGATTTTGATGGAATTTTGTATGAAGTTATGTTATTTGCTTCCAAAGGGAAATAATTCAACCTAATGGTTCAGTATGAGAGCAAAGGATATCATTTGATGAATAAAGTAGTAGGAGATATGGAATTATTTTCTATGGTTATCTTAAGGCCTTCAATAATGGATAAAATATCCACACCATAGAGCAGTCTGTAACAGGCCCACCAAATAAAATATGATAATTTTCAAATATAACAACTAGTGACCAAATAAGTAAACAATGCAAAACAAGTTACACTTAAACATGAAAAACATAAAAACTATACATCAACTGGATTAAAGGTTCCTGGCTTGGGACAGGCACATAAAGTTGGTGGTGACTATTCAGTCATTTACTATAAAATTAAGAGTTATCTCCCCTGTTTGAGGTTGTGCAGTGTTGTAAGTTATTTCTGCCTTGAACAGACTATTTGAAATAGACTTCAGATTTGCACATGAAATGCAAACAAAATAACAAATTTAATTATAAATGTATTTGAAGGCTTTTTTGGATGAATCACATTTTGCATGATTCTTATGAAGACTAGCACTTTAATCAAATTTATCAAAATGAAAAATCAACATGGTTTTCGGTTTTATAGGTGTTACAGTCCATAAGTGACAATACAGATATAGCTTATACTATAGCTGCAGAGGCTGCCGGCGGCATTGTGGCAGCTAGAGACTTTGTAAATCTAAGACGGTGGGGTGAGAGAAATGGACAGTACTTGTCACTAGTTACACACACAACATACTCAGGAATGCCTCATCAGAAAAAATATGTACGGTAAGAATTACATAATATGGACCATTTCAGAAATGCAACGGAATTCTGGGAATGTCATTGTTCTGATTAAATTTCATTGGTCAAGATGTCATTTACGAGGACGCTGACATTGCGCTATGCTGGAAGCTGAATTTCTGAAGCCGTCTATAAGTTACCTCTATTGCTTTGTAACATGCTCCATGCTGTTTTATGCTTTTTTCAAAGATTAAATCAGTTGAAGCAAACACAGTGCATATCCTTGCGCTACACTGGCATTTGATAGTAATAAAGTGAACTAATAGAAAAAGGCCTTTCAGAATTAAAAAAAATGTACTAAAGAAGATGGCATTTTGATTGTGAAACCTTTAATACTATCTTTATTTAGAGTACTGATTCACTGAACTGTTTTTGAGATAACTTACAATTTCAGAAATGAGGGTTTATTGCAGACCTCCATGCATACCCAGTGAAGTTGTCTACTGTCACTTGGTGGGTGGCTGTCTCATGGACAATCATGCCACATCTCCTATTTTTATATTCTCGTGCCTTTTGAAAATATATATGATTGAGGGGTTGTGGTCTTAACTGTTTTTGAGATAACTTGTAATTTTCAAAGTGAGAGGGGCATGCCCCTGGTTGACCTTAAAACTGTCATAAGACTAATGTACCCTAAGCTACCTGTGTATCCCAGCCTCTTGGGGCATTATCAAAGTTCTTAAACCTTTGGCACAATCTACATCTGAAGTCTAATTAATGAGCAAAGTTTCAGTTATTATGATGATAAAAACAAAGGTCAGATAATTGAAGCATTTGGAAACCCAGAATCTGAGAAAAAGGTCAAATTGAAATACAGTTATCATAATTATTGGCCTTTAATAATGGAAAACTATCTCAGATTTCAACAGGTTCCTGTACCTAAATAATAAGAGTGCATCCCTGTTTAGTTAGAATATATTTATGGTGTAAAATACACAGAATTTATAGGTATAAACATTGCACAGAGTTGTTCTAAGAATGGACAAAAAAAGCACAAAAATGCATTAAAAATGCATTTTTTCCTTTTACTTTCTCAAAAAATGGAAATTATGAAATTTTTTAGCAAACAGTACTGGTAATAAAAAGTGACAAGTATTCATTTCATTATTCAAAGCATTTTAGAAAGGCTAATATTAAACTTTGTTTCGGCTTTAAAAGAACAAAAAACCTTTTTTATTTTAAAGTGCTATAAATATTTGCATTAAAATTGAGACTACAAACAAAATGTACAGAAAACAGATTTTGAGAACTATTTTCTTTTTACAGGGGAGAGAATGGACCTGGAGGTTTTATATTCATACCGATGCATGACAATCCAAATAAATGTCATTTTTACTGGTATCTGAACACTAATCTTAAGGTAAGTTATAGTTATATCTGTATTATCTGTATGGTGTTTTTCTGTTCAGAAATTAAATGTTGGGGGGAGTTGCACGTTGGTATTTTTTTTTTTTTTTTTCACAGAAAGCGATACAGACTAAAATTGACTGCTTTGATTTTGCACAGTGCAGATTATAACATACACAGTATATTAACTGTATTTTTGTGGCTGTAAGCGGATACTTTTTATCTAAAATAGGTATTTTCAGGGAAATTGCATGTTTGACCTCTAAACTTAAGACTGTCTGTGTTGTGAAATGATAATTATGCTCCTGCCTTCAGGCAATGGGAGCATTAAGTTTTACCCCGATACATCCGTCAACTTTCGTCAAAGATTTCTCAGGTTGTGTATGTCCAATTGATTTGATATTTGGTATGACGTATTATCAGGACGAGTTGGACCGTGTCTCCAATTTTAGTTCCGTCATATGTTTACCGTAACCACTCTAATTTTTCGACACTCTAATTTTTTGACACTTTTCAAATTTTCAGAAATTTTTAATTTTTAAAAAATTCATATTTTTCGACACTCGAGTAAAATTGCTAAAAATATTTTCAAGATTGATGTTTTGGGGTCACAAAAATACCCAAGCCAATGTTTAAATGAAGTTGTAAAAACTCAGCTTAGAACATAGTAAAGTGCTCTGGACCAATGAAATGGTAGGATTTTGTCGTTCTTAACTCTGCAGAACCATGTTCTTAATAGGGGATTTTACTATTGTTCAACTGTGTTTGTCATAAATACCTGAGGTCTTTTTAACACCTCTCTTAATTCCGTTTTAGCTTCCATCAATGAAAATCCATTATCAATAGACAACCTGATTACTATGATCGAAAAAATGAATTAAAATATTAACAACACTTAAAAAACATGAAAAAATTAAATCTGCATTCTTTTCTTGACTTTTATGCATTATTTTTCTGTTAAAGATTTTTTCATAATAATGGGGCAACATGTAACAATTAGGAATAAAATGAATTTCAAATAAATATTAATGATAATTCATAATTAATGAAAAAAACTTTATGTGAAAACCATTTATTACGTTAATGAAGTAAGAATAAATTTTAACTTGTGATAAACATTTTCGTCCAATTCTGTATCATGTTTTATGATTTTCTATATTGATATCACTAAACACACCTTGTAAGGCAAAATTATACAGTAAAGTATTTTTCTTATTAATTATTGATTAAAATTGCATTTGAACAATAGAATAATCCCAATATTAATAGCATGAGTTTTTACAGTTAGAAGAGACAAAATCCCACCGTTTCATTGGCGAAAATACTTTGCTACATTCAAATAAAGATATAATTTCAAAATTTTCATCCAGGCAGGTACATGTAGCAACATCCTTTACTCATTTACAAAATAATAAAAATGTCACATGTTTTCAATTTATTGCCTGAAGATAAAATGCCATTTAAATATAAGTTATATGAAAAGATAACCTTTTGTTGTATAACAATAACGACTAATTACTTGCTATACAGGCCAAACTTCTTGATTAAACTCAATCAAGTAATAATTAAATGAGAAGGTAACTTGATCACTTCACAATGTTCTAAGTTTGTAAGAACATGATAATCTCTTCCTTCATGAATAGATCTCGTCTTCTTCTCAATCTTGTTCATGAAGAAAGAGATTATCATGTTTTTACATATACTTGGGGGCTGACATGTTAATTAT
>JARWCS010366332.1:0-10435 GCA_034783895.1 Geukensia demissa | reverse complement strand
CGGTTTGAAATAAAACATGTCAAAACAGAAAATATGTAAAACCACATCCTTTTAAAAACGAGCAACATATAAACAAACTTTAAAAATCGTAAAACACAGCGTTTAACTAATTAAACTGAAAAATTAAAATGGTATCCAGAAGAATTGATGTCAAGTTAATGCAACTTGTTCACTGGGGACCAATAATTGCCTTGTCTGTTATTTTTCTAATATCAGCAGCCACTATACGTAACACTTTAATGTGGTGGCCGGTTTTTCACTTAGGGGGATTGATCAATTTAGCGATATTCCTTCTCTGGAATTGCCTCACATTATACAACTACCTGTTGGCAGCCTTTAAAGGACCAGGATTTGTTCCATTTGGTTGGGAACCAGTGAGTATGAGTTAATTTTTTCTTCATTTGTACCTCCATCACCAATAATATGAAACAGGTGTGACCTGTGAAGCTCCCGAATGGTATTTTTTTGTATTTATGCGAATCTTGTAACATGAAAAATGGCAAGAATATAACACCAGTGTCTGCAATTTTATTTTTTATTTTATCATGTTATTTCAACAATAATTGATACATGTTTGTTGGATGTTTCTTTTAAATTCAGTTAGGATTTTTCTGTTATTTAATATGCATTAATATCATAGTTCATTTGGTTTCGTTGGAGATCTCAGGATGCATGGTTCCCAGTTTTACCACTGTAGTAATATCTCTAGACCTAGAGAGAACCAGTTGTTTCAAGTTGTCTGTCATCTTGCTGATTATCTTAAAAAGCCTCCCCCTTTTCTATCTATGTATCTTTTCTGATTGATAACTGCAGTAATGCTATCACGATCATGATCATCACGTGTGTGGTTGTATATTTAAATTTTTACCTGTGCACTTTTTGACGCCATATTCATGGGTGTGAAATTGTCCTTAGGCTATCATTTTTTCATAGAGGTCACAGATAAAGTTGTTTATTGCATTAGTTTACAGCTGGATTCATAGTTTAAACCATGTTCATGGGCCTTTTGGGCCCCTAATTGGCCAATAAATATTCTTTTTTATATTCATAAGAGTACTGTAAGTTAAACTGTTACATGTATATGAATTTGTACAAAGATCATTCAGTGGAACTTTCAAAGTGAGAAAAGATAGCTTAAAAATAAGATATGCCATAAATCAATATTTTCCCTTGGCTCATTTTGTGCAGTTTATTTTAGCCCAATTAATCAATTAAATGCTATACAAAATTTCAATGCCAGGAAGCTTGGCTTACCGGTAATTAGCTGGCAAACATGGTAATTAAATGAATAAACAACCCCCATAATCCAATTATGTTCCAAGAGGCTTACCCCGCTAATCAACAGATTAACAGCTGGTAACAATAGTTTATTCCTGATTTGTCCACATTTAATTACACCAATTATCCAGTAGTTAAATAAACGAGAAAAAAAAGGGTTTCTTACCACAAGATTGTATCATCTGTTTCAAATATATAGGTCATCTGTAATTTCACTTATAAGTTTGGATACTAAACAATTTTATTTTTCATGATTAAGATATTTCACCAAAAGCATAGGGTATTTTGGCAAAAGTTTGCAAGTTTTATTTGAAATTAGGCCTACTTTTAAAAATTTGTTAGATATTTGTCTTAAGCAAATTTGTTTAGTTTTTTTTTATCAAATTGTGCAAGTTTTATTCCAAATTGAGCATATTGCGTTAAATATGTAATAAATATCTCTCCAAAATCATGCATATTTTAGCAAATTTGTAAAGTATTTCTCAAATTGTATAAGGTTTACAAATTTTGTTGTTAAAATAAAGCATGGTGTTTTACAGTTTGTGAAAGATTTATTGTTATGGTGGAAACATTGTAACTGTATACATACTTCAATATTTTCATATGCAATAGAGTGATCTGAATTGCATTCTCTGCAACTTGATGCCACCACTGCATTAGGAATTCCTTCAAAAACATAATACTCCACTTGCGTACCTCAGAGCTCTCTGGGGAGAACACTGAAAATTATAAAATATGTTTTGGATAGGAAGCAAGTATACATCAGCAGAGATCACTCTATTCATTGACCTTTTTCTTCTAAGTTACACACAGCCTCTTGGTGTAATAGTTAGCATGCTTGCCTCAAATGCAGAAGGTCATTGGTACGATCACCAGCTTGGGTCAAACCAAAGACATTAAAATTGGTTTTTTGCTGCTTCTTGGCTAAGCACACAGCATTAAGTAGTAAACATGGTAAGAGCAAAGACTGGTCAGCCCAGAGTCAGAATAATGTGTCTGGTAAAGTGGCATGTCTACCTGTGGATCGTTGCTTTCGTGAGCTAGCGGCTCAGCGTGCCGGTCTAGTACAATGCAGGATTTCATTCATCATCATTCATTAATATTCTCACGTCCTGAATATGCATGAAATATTTGCCGCTGGACGTTTAGCAACATTCAATTAATCAACTTTGAATGCATTCACTTAATCTTTACATAACGCATGTAAATAACCGATTTCATCTTTTATACGAAAATTTTAATTCTAGGCTTAAACTGTTTGTCCTGTAAATTTGTCCACAGTATCAATGAATGTCTTGGCCATGAAGTCACGTGTGTTGATGGACAAGAAGTAAGTACAAATTAGCATATTATTTGTATAGGGAATTGTTACAATTGTATTTGTCGTTCTGCGAAGCTCCAACCCTGTGGCTGGTTTGACATCACCATTCTTTCGGAGGGACTTTTGAATTTAAAACATTTGACCTTTGTCGAAATAGTGATTTAGATCTTATCCAGCACACTGCTCACACCTGACTACATAGAACAATAGAAGGTAAAAAATGAAATTCAGTCTTTATGAAACAACAGAAGACCTGACCTTTTGAATTTCATATTTTCACATAAACGACCTTCGTTAATTGTAGGGTAGATTAATGGTACCTTTTCGATTTAACATTTCGTGTTACAATGTTTTATGCAATCAATGTACTAGTATATTTTTTAGATTTGTAAATATAAAACTTAAAAGATGGGTGTAATAGCCAGAGAGACAGAATCCAACTACGAGATAAAAGGGAATTTTCAAATCTAGAGGTCTACACAAGGCCTTCAACAAGGGTGGATTACCACATCTGTTGTTAAGAGGCTTGATATCTTGTCATCAGGAATATCCCCCTGAGCTTGCTTTCAGTAACTGCGAGCATTCATTAGAGAGGTACCTTCTTTTTTGCAGTATTTTTGTGTAGTATATTTATTGTAAATAAGGTACTCTCTAGTCGGATTTGGTAACTTTCTGTTCGAACCTTTTTTTGTTTCTTCTTTGACCATTAGTTGGGGAGGGTTGGAACCAACTAAACTAATTTAACCACACCATGTGCCTGACCTAAGTAAGGGATTGTGGTCATAGGCTTTACTTTTGTTTAATGTTTTGTTACTTGTATATTTTTTTATTATATTATTTTGTGTATACACGATTTAGAGTCATAAGGAGTGGCATCTACCCTTGATAAAGGCCTTGTGGAGACCTCTAGACTTGTTAATTCCCTCTGTTTATTTTCTAGGTTGGGATGCAGTCTCTCGAACATTTCCCCATATCTTTTCATTTTCATATTATTTTTATTGCAGCATATATTAGAACAACCTTGACCAATTGATGAGATATGAAGACTTTTCCTTAATATGCTTTTATGGTAAAGGGGTTTAAAGAGTGGACAAATTATAACTTTTCGTTGTAGAAAGAGGAACTTGGACAGCCTTTAGTTTGTCTAAAACATCTCGTTGATTTTTAATACCTCAAAAGTAGGTGATGGATGAAGTCTCTTAACATTTATTACAGAAGTTAACAATGAGGGTTTAACAGTAGTTTGACCACTAGTTAAAAGAACTAAAACGTAGTGATTACTACAAGTAGAAATGGACTGAGACTTTTATGAAGTTAGATTAGTAAAATATTAACAAATACATTTACGTCGATATATATCCATAAAGTGGCAATTGGTATTTTTAACCTTTTCCTATTAAGGTAATCATACAAAACAGACCATCAGACGAGCAAAACATATATTCTTTAACATTTTCGAAATATCCGACAGCCTTTAACAACGAGCAGAGATTTAAGTTGTTATCTTTTTTCATGAGAAACGAATATCTCAGTTTAGTTTTTTTTCTTTATTTTAGGAATGCTTTTTGGACGAAACTGTCATGGACAATTTACAAAAGGTTTATTCTGCTGGCTGTCGGTCTGTTCCCGTGAGTACCTTTTCAATTAAAAGGTTATTTTGCTGGTTTCCCGTGACTACATTTTCAATTAAAAACAGATGACTGTCATTTTTAAAGGTTTTTACAATCAAATATATTTTACTAGGTGGCTGGGACTTTTGTATCGGTCAGATTAAATTTTAGCAGGCAAAGCGGGAGAAAACTAATTACTTCTATTAGAGTATATACAAGAAAATTGTCTCAGCCATATTTTTTTACAAAGGGACAATTGTTTTTCAAAGGTCAAATTCTGTCAGATGTTTTTTTCGGCAAAAATGCCGAAAATTGATTGTTGTTAATATGGAAATCAATTACACAGACATCACGCCAAACAAAACATAAACATTTTATATTACGATTTCAAATAATTTCAGCTTTGTCTGTTTGTGTATTTGAATTATGACAAAATAAAAAAAATAAAGTTTGTACCGGAATGATATAATTGTTTTTTAAAGGTATGTAACGTGATGGCATCACTCACTGGAAAGAAAAGATCGGCAGTGTCCTGTGCTGCCTGCTGTAAAAATTCATCAAGCCATAGTATCCCATGTAATGGCTACTTATGCCATCAAAGTAAGGTCAAAAACATTGGCGCAAGTTAAGCGAAATTTAATTGATATCTAACGTATGGCTTTTCTTTTGCTTCGGTCTCTACTTGACAAAGTATTGATGAAGTTTAAGAGAAAATTATTCCAGATTCAGATCAATATGCATATGGTTATCTGCAATGGTGATTATCCACAATGATGTTATACATTGTAATGCGTAATTGGCCAAATTGCCAGGTACCTGTAGAAGTTTAAATTCGACTGTCATTCACTTTGTTGGATCGCTGTCTCGTGGACAATTTTGCCACATCTCCTATTTTTAAACAATTTGTAATAACTATTTTATTTTCATTTATTTTACGGGGACAGAATGTTATTCCAATTATTTTTAAACTTCATTCCGATAGCAGTGAATGGAAAATCAGATTTACTATTGTTTTCATTAATCGAATTGTTATGACTTTTATATTAGTATGTTTAGATTTAACTGGAGTTTATGTATTTTCCCTGCAATCAGTAATGTAATTCTTATTTACTCTGTGGTCGGGACCTCAGGAAAGATCAGTTTGTACACCAGTTTATTACCTACCTGAAATTTATTATTATTATTATTATTATTATTATTATTATTTAAGAAAGCCTTCCTGATCTTTAGGACAAAATTGCTCGATCTTTTGTTCCGAAATTTGAACATTTTCCAAATTGTGGTTTACTCATCTATTTGTTTTTCATTTTTTAAATAAAGATCATCCCATAATATTTAACTGAGAAATAAAAAAATAAAAATGCCTACATTTTGGTTTTAATGCTAGTAGTAAATAGAAATTACTCTATGAAATACGTATAAAGGATAACAAATTTCACCATATCTATAAACATTTGTAATCTTATTTTTTAAATTAATAATAATCTAGTTGACAAAAATTAATATTAAGACATGCAAGTTTCTGGAGTTCTTCATGGTAGAGCTGGTGATATGAAGTGTCATTCAGTGACCGAAATTGAACTGAATAATCGATGCTACGCCTCATATTTTATTACATTGCAAATTTGGAAATATACAGAGGAAAGTATAAGTCTAACTAAATAATATAGGATATACATGTAAATTGCCTAATAAAATAAGTTCTTTTTTAATGTAGAACCTGTAATGTCGGCAAACACATGCGCTGTTTGTGATAGCGTTTCTGATCCAGCACTGTGTACTCATTATGAAGAATGCCAGAATACCCAGGTAAAATATTGTTAATGAAAATAAAATTCATTCATTCTAATCTAGATCGTTTGAACAGACATTTTCTTGATTTCATACTATGCCCAAAAAGCTACAATAAGTGTGGATTTGTTTCATTTACCGAATGCAATACTATTTATTAATATATATTTTTACCCCAGTAGTCTCTGATATTTTAAAGGATTTAGATAAAAACGCTTCGAAATATCAAGTTTTGGTAGTTCTGCTACAAGTTTTTAGAGAATGTTACCGACTATATAGAAAAAGCTTGAAAAGAATGTATAGGTAGATGATATAGATCTTGAAAATTAAAGAATCATTCATTTAGTCTGTGAGCTAGGTCAAACTACCGTGCCCCCTGGATATCACCACCTTTAATTTTGTTATCTGTTAACGAAGGATTTTAGATGTTAAAAAATAGGATATGTTATATATAACCTTCAGATTTTATTCCTTGTTCAAGGTAGTAGTTCAGGCTTTGATATCGCCACCACTGTGGAACAAAAATAACTGTTATAGCGCTTTTTGGGGTAAATTAACAGAAATTCGGGGGAGGGGAATTTGAATATTTATCAATTAGGTTATAATCAGGAGTTTCATTTTAACCATATTCGAAAGGATTTCTTGGCGGTTGTCGCGCACGAGACAGGGAATGCTTATCCTTACGAAGCATCTGATTCTACTGCTGTTTTGTAAAGGAGTTTGTAGCCAAGCCCAAGACTTTCTTCCTTTTGTTTTTTGTTTCCTTTTTGTATTTTAGTTTCTTTTTCGAATTTGCCACGTCTCTTCGAACTATGTACATTTGATCTATCACTTGGGTATTCTACACTGGACTTCAAATTATTTTTTAAACGTTAATTTTACTTTAATTGAATATTAATATTGTTTTAACTTTATTTTTTTTTCAATGCTTCGGGCACATATTTATATCATTATTTGATGATAATGGTATATCTATGAAACTAGTAAAACGGTGTTGATTCTGTTAGTTTAATGAAGAAATGCAACTCTTCATCACCCAAATGCAAATCCTTATCTACAAATAATACAATACACATGATACAGGGTAAGATTTAGTATTTTTATTTTGAAGATTAAAAACTTCCAAACTGTTCCTACCAACATGCTCACGCACTGAATAGTTTCAGTGATAAATTCAGTAAAAGACATAAAATGTTCTTTATTTAATATATATCAAACTGATAATATACTAATCCAATATTCTTTCTTTGAAATAGGCATTACATTAAAAGAAACAGATCATGAATAGATGAAATGCAAAATGGAAGTATAAATAAAATTAAAGATATTTTATTTACATTTGTCAAACAAAACCATCAACATTACACCTGTGTAATCATTGATATTTCAGACATGCGCTCAACAAGTTTTTGTAAGTGGTAGTGGTACACTAAGCTATACACTTGGCTGTGAACAGAAACGTGTAAGTATCTGTCTTAATTAATTTTAAGCTTTACTTTCAATGATTGAAGCTGACCAAGTGGCAGTCTGAAGAGAAAGCGATAAAAAAACAAAAAACAAAAAACGAATGGCAAGATAAAAGGAGAAACAAGTCAAGACACATCGCAATCTCGAGAACTTTAACAAGACGGAACATGAAACATACTTGCATATAAAACAGAAAACATACTATGAACAATTATTCGGACACCTCCAAAATATTGGCAAACTCAGGTTGTCCGGAGGGATAAGCAGTTCCGCAATTTAAGAGAACTTAATTATCATGGGAACTTTGTAAAATTACATTTAAAATACTGAATTGTAAAGCAGTGGTTAGAAGAGGCAAAGGAAATATTGATTCGAAATATTTTGTTTTGCATTCTCACAATTTTAATTTTCTCGCCTTATGACTACATGATTCATTTATTACAATTTCATTTGCACGCTGGATGCAACGCCTGGAAGCTTTTTAGATCACTGTTTTAGTGAATGCTTGAAATGGGGTTTAAGGGTATACGATAACTACGATATTATACAATGCAAGTCTTTTGTAGAAGTCGATATGAGTTTTAACAGTTTAATAGACCAACGAACAATATTTACTGAGGCATAAAGCCGAAATTATTTTTTGGTCTGTTAAAACTCAAATTAGCCGATACAAAAGTCTATTATTGTTTTATGATATAAATGTGTTACTATTTGAATAAATACAATATTATCTCATGAAAGTGAAAGTGAAAGTGAAAAAAATCAACATTGCTTTTGATTGACATTGAAAGTAAAATCGAAAATGAGTGATGCCAATATAGTTTTTAATCAAACAATATCAGAATATACGGAATATCAGCTGACACCATTCAATCCAAGAAGTTATTAGAATACAATCTTTATTTAATAATTATACTTAAGGTTATTAATATTATATTGATTCTGTCTCAAATTTATTGGCGTAAATCTTCAGATATGTGATGCCTTTCTACACAACAACAGAGTTGCAGGGAGAAGTATATCACATGGTGGTATACAGATCTGCGCAACGTGCTGTGATGGAAGAAACTGCAATAAAGGCAACTGCTACCAGCTTAAAAAGAGTAAGCTTTTGTTGTGATATTTGTAACTGTGGTGTATGCTGGCAACTTTACCTAAAGTTGTGTCATATTTTCAAATATGCAGCTGCAGGTAATTAAACAAAAATGGTAGGACATTGAAAAATTTGCATATTATCTTTAACAGAAAAGGAGGGAATCACACGATCTCATGGATTTTTATGGATGACTTGAAAAATGCAGATACTAAAGGTCTTTCTACACGTTACATAAATTAATACAGAATCATATCGCGAGCTTCTTCAGGTAGAAAGAAAATATATATCTCGCTATCGACTGAAAACAGCAAATAAAAAAGTCATATTTCACGCACATGCTACTTCAAAATAGATTATTTTTTATGTTAGTCATATTATTCATTCAAATGGGAATATCTGTTAGCATTTCATTAATAAAAAGGCGATATTAATATTTTTTCCAAATTTATTTTCTTCCAAAATCTGATAAATATTAATAAATGTTATAAATACGTATACAGTGTAATAAAATTAGATCGCCTTACTGAATCAACATTGGTGAAAAGAAGGAGATTCATATCGAAATGACATTTTGCTAAGGTTAGATTAAGGGAATTTTAATGGTCATAAACAATTATAAAAAAGGAGATTGGATGATATCCGCGGTCAATATATTTTTCTCAGGTCAATAGGATCTTACATTGGCTTCATACGAAAGCTATAAATCTTCAGTTTCTGTAAAAACAGCTTTTGGTAAGTTCACAAGAGTAAAATAGTAGTACTAGCTGTTGATGTCAACTCATTAAAACACTTTTAGTGTTCATAAATATTTGAAGAAAAATGCGACTACTAGCACAAAAACAACCTCTGCCGACTTTTGAATAGTAGGATAGGAATAACGAAATGGTAAGTAAGGTGAATGTTTACAATCTTTGATTAGAGATAAGCTTAGTTTATTATCAGATTGTTACAAACATACAATGTTTTGGACAGTCTACATAAAGTTTGGAGAGGAAACATGTTCATAACGGATAACGGTTGATAAAAGTATGTAAGATGTAGATCGTGTCTTTCTTGCATATATTCCTTATTTTTTCTTTAAAAATTATTACATAGTTTTTCTCTTGTGCTGTGTGGACGTCGTAAAAATCGTCCACGTGCTTAAGTTGCATGCTTTTTTTTCGGGCATTGGAAAATATGTTGGAAAGATACGGTTTACATCTTTACAAAATTGAAATTTGTAAAATTTCATGATTACTATCTTTATTTTTGGCTTATCGGTGTGCTTTGCTTCATGTTTGGTCCGTGAATGTAACTAGATTTTCATTAATTTGACTTTTGCATATTTGTTTTACGTATGCAAGATGTGGATCATGTCTATGTGATGATTATTAAATATTTTTCTGTTAGATATTGAGTGTTAAAAGGACCAAATGTTGACATAAGGTGTCAATGTCGATTTGTGTATTAAACTTTATTTAGGAGCACTCAATTCTGAATATCAACGTAGATTTTTATTGTTGTAATCATTTTAAGGCAATTTGATTTGGGAACAAAATAAACCAAAAATCGATAGGCCAGTTGCACCGTTTCAAATTTTTAGCCCTTTAAAATTTGGCAGGAAACTGGTTTCACTTCATTTGTCATAGGTTTCGCATATTAACGATTTGTTATCCAAAGTAATGACGAAAGTATAGGATTTGTTTCTCAAGAAGTAAGATATTACATATTTTAATAAATTTAGATTATTTGTCATGAATGCGAAATAAGTGTTATACAATATCATAGCTTTAAAATCGATTTAACCAGATGGGTTCAAATAAAGTATATAACACAATTACCGAACAAATCAAAGTCCACAAGACATACGGCAAAATAGGTATCACACCACCG
>JARWCS010366321.1:0-10435 GCA_034783895.1 Geukensia demissa | reverse complement strand
TATAAAAATGGTTAACACAAACGTACTTAAGATTTATAAGAGTTATGTCCCTTAACATGAGTCTACCTCCTTAAGCTGATTTTATAATATAGTGTTGAAAAACTATTTATGTTTCAGCAGTACCGATCACTGAAAGGTTTCGTGCTGCATTTTTTATCTGTTGTGATTAAAATTTAAAAAAAAATTTCGATGCATTATTTAAAAGGTTTAATTAGCTAAAACTTTGAAATCTTTTTGTGTTGATCATTTAACAAGTTGGAATGTTATGCTGTAGGAATAATACGTAAAGTGTAGACTACAATGATATGAATCGATTGCCGACCTGATATTATGTTAACAATTTGTTTTAATTAGCTAAAACTTTGAAATCTTTTCGTGTTGATCATTTAACAAATTGAAATATTGTGCTGTAGAAATAATAAATAAAGTGTTCTCTACAAATTTTGTAATTACCGACCTGATAAGATGTTTACAACGGACGGAACAATTTAACTTAATTTAACATTTGACCATATCGGAAATCGTTTTCTATATCCAACTTTAATACTTTCAGCAGAATTTATTTTTAATAATTTCTTGCCATTCAATGACAAATTTTAAAGTCTTTACGAAAACAGGAAACAGCCAAAAAATGTGAAAGA
Source organism: Geukensia demissa (assembly GCA_034783895.1). Taxonomy (NCBI): domain Eukaryota; kingdom Metazoa; phylum Mollusca; class Bivalvia; order Mytilida; family Mytilidae; genus Geukensia; species Geukensia demissa. Next base: position 9,794 of record JARWCS010366321.1, on the reverse strand, counting down.
GACGTCCCGTATATTGGTCAACATAGCCAAATTTTGATAGACACTTATGACAGTTAGTTACCTTTAAGGTAATAAAAATGATGGCAAATTATTTTTATTACTTTTTTTTCAATTTAGGGAAAATTATGATTTTCTTCATTAATTTTAAGAAATGTAATGTTTCTGATTAGACAAATCATCTGTTAATTTTTACAATTTTTTGAAAGAGTTAATGGATAATGCAGTTGTGAATAGTGTAAATGGCAATTGACTGTACTAAACAAATCTGCCTCAAAGTGTTGAAACATATTTAGTTAATAAATGTCTCGAAACCAGTCGTGTAGACGCGGGTTATATTCTTAGATGCGTTACAACTCTAAAAACTAATCTGATATGTATGTCGAGTATTTTGAAGAATTTATAATTAAAACTTGTTAGGGTATGAACGCATACCTTAACAAATTAATAAAACATGATTTCCAAGCAAAATAACAAATCTCACATGAGCTATATGAAAGTAATATCTTTATTTGTTTCCTATGATGTCTTGATAGGACTTAAATTTGAACCATTTTCTTGCTTTTGCATTTTTTTTCAAAAAAGTATTAAATCATTTTTGAGTACCAGGAGCGAGCTGCATAAAAATGCATATACATATTTAAAAGACGAATTGAGTAGAATAAATTTAAAATGATAAGCCTGTGCCAAAAATTGAAACAAAAAGCATTAAACTTGTCGCATTAGTGTAAAATAGCTTCTGTATGATAGAAACAAAACAACTTATAAGGATTTGTTAAATTATGATGGAAATTGTTTATTAATCAATGATGAATAAAAAGTCGCAGGAGGATCTTTTAATTGATTTTTGTACACTTACAATGATTTAATTTTCTGATACAATGCAAATATTCCACCCAAAAAGACGAAACACGATAAAGCTGCTATACACAATTGTTTCCATTAACAGTTTCCCTGAAATTCTAACGTCTGTCGCGTTGGGAGGAGACTTGTGACAAGTCCCTTGGACTTAACGTGACGTCTCCACTTTTTAATTGGTTATTTGTAAGTAGTAAAATTTCTGCTTCCACAGTGTGTGTTGTATACATCACCCATCTTGAACGCTATTCAAGTTTTTTAAAACCATTTCAATAAATTTAATTGAAGAGGTCAACTCGGCACGGTGGAAGCCATCTGCACAAAATGTCATCGGTCGACAACATGGTTTTGATACAAATTTGCTTTTTGTTGTGTCAATTTTCGTTTGGTCTATTATAATGCGGGATTCTCCAGTATGTTTCCTTTATATCGCAAAAATATGACATCCATGGGCAAAACAAAATTTCGAGTTAAAAACAACGAACGGTACAAAATAAAACCTTCAAACGTGCAGATACAGTACAGTAAATTGTCAACGAAAAGTAAGTGTCTTAAAAGCAAAATGTTGTTTCAAATCAGTTAAGACGTTACATAACAATTTAGTTTTTACATAGAAAGTCAATCGATTACATTATTCTTTGTTAACATTAACAATTAAGAAAAAATAAACATCTCAAAGAAAATTCAAAATAATTGCATGAATAATGTTAACATCGAGCGTTCCTTAATTGTTTGCTGATTTTTACAGCTACATTTAGTATTACAGCATCAGATATCATATGTGTTTTCAATGAGTGGAGGTTTCTTGTTATCAGATATAATTTGAATTTAAAAATAATATAAAGTGCCTAACAAACTATCTTTTCTATATAATTATAGTTGTACTATTTTTAACTTAAGAATATTCGTATAATCTGCTAAGTATTAATTAGAAATTACAATAGAACATATGAGTTTAATAAACAGTTATTAATGATGCTCAAGGGCATCTAACAAGATGCAGTTATGACCCTCATCGGAAGGTAATATCTTGATTATTTAAACAAGTAATCTTTTTATTCCCGAAGTCAGAAGGACCGAGGAGAATAAACCTTTCAAGATTTAATTATAATGATACTAACCTCGGATCAGGAACATAACTGTATAATTAAACTGAACTTAATAAATGGGACATTTGAGTATTTATGAGATGGAATATTTATGCAGAACACTGTTTTCTCTAGACATATACATTTACTTCAATGTCACCATTTACTGTAAAACACGAAGCCGCCGCGACCGTTGTTTACTTTTGAAGACGGTCGACATTTACAAGGGAAATAACTTATTATTTGTTCGACGAGAAAATCCACGCCAAATTTTAAAAAGTTTATTTGCTCTACGTGCATAATCCCTTACAGTTGTTCTACTGTATGCCCAGTTCTCCGCGGGAAGAATAAGTTATTGGTTGTAATTAACGGTAAACTATAAAACAGCTAATTTCTTTATGTACTTGTTTCAATAGTAAAGTAAGATCAGAGAAATAACTGTACTAGTATACTGAACAAAATACATGGACCATTTGAACATTTATGTGAATATGTTTGCATAATACGGTATTCACGAGAGATGTACATTTATATGCTACTGTGAAACAATTAAGGATTTTTTGGATATATTAAATCCTTCTCAAGACCAATTTAGTCGATGTTTTTCAGTGCTTGCTACAAACCCTGATGCCAGCGTTGCTTCTGCAGAGATTCACAAGGGAAATAACAAGTTATTCATTTGACTTGCAAATTCGCGCCAAATTTGGAAAGGTTATTTGCGCTACGTAAATAATCCCTCACAGTTATTATGCTGTTCCCCCGTTTTGTGGGAAAGGAAGTTATTGATTGTTATTAAGGGAAAACTTTCGCATTGATACACATGCAACATTGCTAAAATAAGTTAGAGTTTAAGGAATTCGAAGATACCTAAAAGGCAGACAGAGATCGTTAAATGAGAATACAGACAATCCCATGGCCAACAAAATGAAACGAAAGACAAAGATAGAACAAACAACACTACATCGCCGTATTACTCAGCAGACAAAGCCGATGTATAGCAAAATCGATGTTAGTCACAACCGGTATAAGAACGGAGTTGTAGTAACGACTGTGGAAAGATAACCATGGTCATTTTTGAAATGGATAATTCGTCCGGTCAATCATATTATGATGGCGATCGAAAAATTTCCAGAGTTTAATAACGCAAACGAACCAACCAACAGAACCTCTAAAAAAATAGAAAACTAAGGGCAATACGGACCCTTTAAAAAACCGGGGGTTCTGAGGCTCGGAAGGGTAAGCAATTCCTGACACTTTGAGGACAACTGCGGCATTGTCCATTTCAAATACCGAAAAAGTTCTTTCAGGGTAATAGGGAAAGTTTAATGGGATCACAACCTCAAGGCTGTAAAAAAGAACAGCCTCTTTTTTGTTTACTGCGTAACTCTATAGAAAAAGCCCGTCATTATCTGTGAAACGAATATACTATACTGGCCGCTAAGACCATTGTGCTGACCGTAAAATATCTGGACTGATGACTTCAAACGAGGAGCGACATATCCAGGTATGAACATTTTTTGTGTCAGTGACTTAGCTTTGTGTCTGTTGTGTCTTTAATTTCAAGCTCATTTGGGTAGATGAGGGGAAGGTAATCACCGAATCGTGCATTATTTAGTGAAAGAACTTCATCTATGTAACGGTATCTGAAATTTTGTGAGGTTTTTTGTCTATTCCCTTTGGATTGCGATCGTATGTTGGAAAACTAAATAAAGATGTTTTCAAATAGGAAATCTAATATTTTTGTAATATTTTCCAGTGTAGATTTGCTTCCTAATTTTGTGTTCCGTAGAACAAAGTATGTGTTGGTTCTGCCGAATATTTAGGCATATTTGGCGTGTAAGGGTACATTCAGATTTGGTAACGATACATTTCAGATTGATATGAAAAGGAAGAAGCCAATCAGTATTTAATAAACAATTAGAAAGAAGTACAGCTTTTGTATACTTTTTTTTCATTCGGGACATATTAATTTGAGGTTGTAAAAATTTGCCTTCATATCCTGCAAAGAAAAGACATTTTCTAGGGGAAAACGACACATTAATTCAAGTCGTAAAAGCATCGTGAGCTTTCTAGTCTGAAATATAATATACTGATGAAGTAAAAAGAGTGAAACAAAAATGGATTATTTGTTGAATATTGTTTTTATGTTGTTTTTAAAAAGAGATCAATACTGTAACCGTCACATATAAAATTGTTTAATAAGAACCTTCTATTACGATTAGAAACTTGCTGAGGGATATTTGGAAACGCTTCTCAGATTGAAATGAAACGTTATCCAGATTTACAACCACAAAGAATGTAGCCTTAGCAACAACGTATATTATACGAATCTGCAACACTCTTTGGATTATAAATGTAGATTTTCATTCCTTGTAATCCCTTTTTTAGAAATCTAATCGTACAATATATAATTATAAAAATAACAAATTAATGTAAAAATTCTATTAAGAATATCGGATTTCATAACGTCCTGCATTCGAACTTTCTTGATAAGAGGTAACACCGATTTTCAGACTAAATTCTTAATGGTATGGCTTTATAGATTTTACAAACATAATACTATTTTACTTTTTGGAAAAATTAAAAATTTATGCCACGCATTTATTAACGTCCTTATCAATTTTCTGGCTTCCTTCTACTTCTAACTATTAGTCAAAATTTTCAACATCTTTCAATAATTATCCAGGAATTCCACAATAACAGACGAAAATCAGGTAAATTAACCGTTAACACATAAATGCGTAGTAATTATCCCGGAAAGATCAGATTTTAATTGCCTTAGGATGAAATATTGTTTTCGCTTGGTGGTAAGAAATGAATTATTGCTTTAGCGTAATGATAAATTTTAAGTATAAATTTTGCATAAAGTAAAATCGAAGATAAATCATCACGCATTTCAAATATTAGAACATGCGTATCTATTGATCATGAAGGCACATCCTCTGTGATTGGCTGTGTTAAATTCGTGTCATTTGAATAAAATCTCCCCACCGTTGTAGATAAATCTACTGATGCTGGTACCGCACATACATAAAAGAAATATCAACAGATTAGAAATACGTAGGAATAAAATCTTACAGGGAACATCATCCAGGTATGTGTATCATTTAAAATGGGTTGAGATTTTAATAACATGATTTCTTGTGAACAGTTTTAACTTGTTAAATGACTGATGCATCTTTTTATAAAATATTGCTGTTAATTAACTTAGTTTTAAGTCAATAATACTGCAATTAAAATTTAACATTTATATTTCATCGGTTTATTACAGTATAGAACATAACTGTTTAGCAACTCAAAGAAAGTTAAAGAAATGCACAAAAATTAAGCATGAAACTTGAATATTTTTGGCAACTCACTGCTTTTTTCATCTTTCTTAAACAGTCCATTTTTTCTTCTTGAAAATATATCAAATGCATTTTTTTCCAATTTCAGTTTATTTAAAAGTTGTTCAGTTTAGGTTTAAATATGTAACTATTCACTGGCGGTTCCATCCTTAAATGAAACAATTTGTTGACTAACCCCGCAACATACTGAAATGTCTGTCCCAAGCCAAGGACCTGTAGACTAGTGACTGTCGTTGTTTAAATAGTCATTTAATGTTATTCGCTCACCATATCTTCACGTTTTGTTTTAGGGGCTTTTTACAGATTTCGTTATGGTATGGACTCCTGTTCATTATTTAGGATAGTAAATGGACATGTATAAGTTTAATTTCGACAATTTTTTTTGTGAATCATACCACATCTCTTATTTTTATATTAATCTTCTTATTATATAAACATTTTCCAACGTTAAAATAACAAATTTCACATTGCTTCCCCCATCTTCTCTGTAAACTTGAATATTATGATGAAGTAAAACACACCATTAATCGAAACATAGAATGTAACTGGTTTCATATTGCGAGTTTTTACTCCGTGTTGAAGGCCTCACTGTGATTTTGAGATGAAGAACAGCAATCAAAGCGATGTTCCTTTGCTTGGAATTAACTTGTTTACATAAGATTTTTGTGTCATGAATATTTACATCATAACCTTTCTTTCGATTTCATAATTTTTTTTAATTTACAGTAATAAAATGCGAAAAATACAAAAATGCGGAAAGTATATAAATTATTTAAATAAAGTAAAATAAAACAAATAGGTTTAGGCAAAAAAAAAACATATGTTTCCTGTAACATATAACGATATCACATATGTTAACTCAATGTATCAATTTATCTCAATTCATGCAGGTGCAATTGGTCCGTGGTTAGAAACATTTAACTATTTCAGACGTTCATTATGACCCGTGTTATTACTGATACTACTGTTCTCATGCTAATAATTGTGATTGTTACCACTTTTTGAGTAAACTTTAAAGTGGTTATGTATCCACCTAAAATAATTTAAAAGTTCTAAGTGCATTTTATCAATACTTTTTATAGAACTAACAGTCCACGTTGTGATTGCATGTCGTCGTTCTTTTATATAATGATTTTTATATTGTAACAATATTATATGAAAAGTTAATATATTGTTTGAATATCAAGGAGACCGTGTCACATCTTTAAAAAAGATGTCAAAAGTTAAAATATAAAGGTGTCAACAAGGAATTAAACCAGGATGGAATCCCATAGATTTTAGAAATGCTTTTAATCGATGGCATTGAAAAAAATAAATTGTTATGTCTAAAAACATGCGGTTTACATGAATGTCAATAAATATAACAATGAAAATGAAAATAGCATAAAAAACAATGGCTACGAGTACAGACGAATCACATCGTTCTCAGCCAATTCAGACATCGGTAATGTTTTGTTTTCGACTTTTGTCGGGGTAAGCCGAGTGTGGTGCTTTTGGAGTCATCTTGGGACTGCACACTCTTTAAAAATGAACTTTAATTTCTTTGTCAGTCATTTATCTAAAGTTTACCTTTTGCATAAATCTATTGCATACATTTCTTGTAAGATTTTTTTCTCGGATGTTCTAGATCTCCAAACGAAATCGAGAGCAATATTTTGTATCTAACATTTACTTCTTATAAATTGAAAATATAGATATGATTAAAATAATGATATGAATCAAATTTAATCAATCATAAACAATGCATCTTTGATCGTGCATATTGTTGTTGTCTTCTTGGGGTATGGCATATACATCTCGCAGCTCATGCGTTTTTCAAGAGCATATATGTCCAATACAGCGATTTTCTAGATAGAGCTGGGTCACTCACACAGAAACTTCTCTGACAGGGACAATGTTGCTCCTAAGTTATAGTGATCGCCCTAGAAATTTAACGGTTGACACCACAATGTTGTCAGTCGATAAGGAGTATCGCTCCACAGATGAGGACGAATCTTTTTCTGTGAACTTGTGGAGAAAGCCAAAGACATGCTGTTCACTTTTTCCGCCTCGTAGTGTTAACAAATGAAACCTTAATCTTTTCCCTGCAATGACTAATACTGGATTGGAAAATGAACATGCGACATATGTCTTAAAGAAGCAGGAACTGCTTACCATTCCGGACCATATAAAATCATCCGCGTTTATATGGTTGGGTTTTCTACATTTTTTACATGCTATGTCATGTTCGTTCTCGAGTTTGTCGTGTCTGTCGACTTGTACAATTTTGTATGGCCTTTCCTCCTCTTCAATATACAGAAATAATGAAATCCGTTTTTAATCGAATCAGCTCGTTTTGTAGGAAAAAAAGCAATGGTGAACTGACAAAATATTAGTGAAACTTTATGGCTACGTTAAAAAGTAACATACTCATACGGGCAACGAGGCTTTTTTCATTCTCCGTGAAAAGTTTTTTAAATTCTTTTATACACATTCGATGGATTTTATTTGACAGCTTTTTATATAAATCCATATTTTTTCAGTCTTATTAAAATAGGGACTACGGAGACTGTAAATTAGCCCAATTATGAAATACAATCAGCAGAAAAAAGTACTTTGTGGATTATAGCTGAAAATGCTAATTTGTTCTGAAAACAAATAATTGAATAATAATCACACATGAATAAAAATAAGTAAAAATGATTGCAAACAAGCACATGTTTATATAAAGAGACGTAACAAAATATCGTGTTAGAATCATCCTGTAAAGGATGTATTTATTTGTTCAAGCTTTTTACTTTTATATTATAGTATTCCAAGACAAGAGTGAACCCATGGATCTAAATGAAAGCGGAAGTATTATTGGCAATCCGTCGTTTCTACCAAATTCTACTTTTTTTCCTTGGAATATAAGTGGGGTAAATATAATAACATTTTAAAATTGTAATTAATGTCTACATGTAGTTTGATTGAAATTTATGAATTATAGTTCCAAATAAAAAATAATAACAGAAAGCATGTAAAACGCAATGACAAAACTGAGAAGAGCGCAAAAACTGCATAGGAAACAGAACTGAAACTCAAAATAAACACACACACATGGCATCTATTATTTTTACTTCCATAATTCCATTTCTAAAACTTTTCATCTTACTCAGAGACAAGAAATATCAGGCGATCTTTAATGAAAAGCGTGTCTTCTTTACTCTAACACCTGTAGATATAATGAACATTATCGAATATTTTGCGTGATAAACATGGTAATAAGAAGTAAAGATGATGTGATACAAGAGGCGATATAGGCAGTGAAACCAATTTTTTATTTACTCCCGTTTATTGTCAGAATTGCATATTTAAACGTCGGATGTATTATATTTGATAACAACTCGTGTTAACCAACTTGATGATTATCATCCGTCATTGAATCATCACCTTGCCGTTATAAACTGCGTGCATTCCTCATAGAAATATCTTAATTTTGTACGTGTTTCTCTTTATTGCTCTTATTGCATTTTTGTAAGATTTTTTAAATATCTTCAAAGCTTTTTTTCAATTTGATATATCCTGTGGCCTAGATGTGGAAAAGGGGGGAAGGGGTTGTTACCAGCTGAATTTGTGTATCCCACCACATGTAACATGGTTATGTTCCAAACCTGGAGTGGAGGTATTGTCTTTTCACGTTGTTTTTGGTATTTAAATGTAAAACGTTGAGGCAAGATTTGCATAATTTTTGTATACAGTTGATATTTGTTTGGGCCTATATAGAGCTCGTCTTAAGAGGTCGAATTCCACACATTTTTACAATATCCGAAACAGAGAGTATAGTACTTACTTCGTCAGACATTGATGTTCCGACATTGCTTCCCTGGATTGTGACGTCAAAATAGTTTTGACGTCAAGAAATTATTGCGTCACAAGCAAGTATGACCGCCATGAGAGGAAGCTCACAAAATGGCGTAATCACGTATGGCAGAGTCGACTGCCGGAGGTTTTACTGAAAGCTAGGAGACTCTGTTTCGGGGATTGACATTTTTAAAGGGCTCTATGGCATCCATTCATTTTAAATTTTTCCTTCGTTACTAACTGAAATGGAGTATTATGGTCTCCTTGATATTTACCCATTTTCTTTTCTGTTGCATCAGAAGAAAAAGGTTAATGTATATTATATTAAACATATCTAAATGTAATGCTTCAGTTTGGTAAAAACAAAATTACAACCTCTAAGACGATTCTTGTACTTGATAGATTATTATTAATTTTTTTTTCAAACATGAGTTAATCTGTTCAAACGAAATTTATTATTTGGTATGATGATATGATTTTCACCTGATATGAAGGTTATATTATTTTATTGAACTTTATCGTTTTAGGGTCAGTTCGGACATTTTGATTCGACTGTCTGTGTAATGGTAGCGACCTTTCTGTCATTTCTGGAAAAAAAGAATGATGAACCTGTTGTCAATTCAACAAGAAGCAACTATACCAATCACCTGTGGCCTGAATATCCACCAGAGGAATCAGTATC
>JARWCS010366311.1:0-10436 GCA_034783895.1 Geukensia demissa | reverse complement strand
TGGTTTTTGTAGTGTTCGTGTTACTCCAGCTTTAGTTTTCAGTGTAGTGTTGTGTGTTCTATGTTTGTCTTTCGGTTTTTTTTGTTGGCCATGCTCTTGTCTGTCTTCCGACTTAACAATTTCTATCTGCCCCTTTGGTATCATTGAATTCCCTTTACGTGTTAACTAGTTTACTTCAATATTTTACGATATTATAAAATTTTGTGTTATTTTAAAATTTAGGGCCACAAATGACTATTCATAAATCCACACAAAATTTAGTCTTTTCCAAAATAGAACTACTCTTAATATCTTTCATTTCTATATTACATCTTAAGGATGCCCGACCTCTAAACAAAGATTAGCTGCATGGTCAAAAAGAAGCCATTGCAAATAAATTTCCAAAATATAACAAATCAATTAAAAATCGCGGTCTTACTTCCAGCTGAATAAGGTTTTTTTCATATGGGGTTGCTTTTTTTTTTAAAAACAAAGACAAAAACCGAAAAACAGATAAAAATTAAGAAACTGCAAACTAACGGAAATGTATTTTTGTGATATTAGATCATTCGTGATTTCGCGACACGGTCAGTCATCAAAAAGGGCAATTTCTACTAAAATATGTATCTTGATGTGGCATAACAAAATATTTAAAGTCATGTGGTTCACAGTTGAATTTATTATTTGTAGCTCAGACCTTTTACCGTTTGTTAGTCCTATGTAAATTATGTTGCATTCTATAATTCAGCAAAAAAAAAATCAATCAATCCTGAAAAAAAACTGTTTTCTTCAATTTAAAGATAATAAATGCCAATTCTTTTTTAGTGTTAAAGTATTTTATTTGGCCCATTTTATGTTTATGTTTTCTGTCGAAAAATGACAGAAATGTGACGTCAGGCAACTTGGTTCCACATAAACAAATTTAACAAGCAGCAAAACTGCTACAAACATTACTAGATTGACAATTTAAAGTGGTAAGCTAAAGACAACAAATTTGTCAAATTTCCACAGCTTATTTGGAACCATCAATATAAAAAAAACATTTTAAACAGCAAATTTCATAATATCTGTTAAATTACGCAATTCATGGTAAGGAGAATTTTTTCGTTTATATTTTTCTATCTTTAAACCGTTGTATTTATAACTCGGCCAGTATTTATTAATCAATGCTTTAGAAAATATTTATTTATGGACTTAGTATCGTTTGTTTCCTTTGTCAATAACTATACTTACCCGTCAGGAGCACCTGATCCCACCCCTGTTTTGTACAGGAGTTCGTGGTTTCCGAACTTTGTTCCAGTTTTGTTTTCGTTTTATCTTTTAGTTTGTAAAATGCTGCAAAAATAGAAATTGATGATATTTAATTGTAACAACTATCGGCAAGATAAGTATGCAATGTTAAACATAAAAACGACATCAACTGGATTACACTCCCCTGGCTTGTGACAGGCAATAAAGTATGTGGCGGATTTAAAAAAATATTCTATACTCCCCTAACCTGGGACAGTGGTGTGACAAAACAACATATATCAATACTTTAAAAACAACTGCATAAGATTCAACTTTTGTAGTCAATACATAGTACGCAGAAAAAACAACAACAAATAAAACAAGAGTAAAAAAAATGTACTGACCTCGAAAAATTAATCGCTGTTTCTGACAGCTAATTCAAACTCCAAACACAATTAATAACAAACTTGGTTATCTTATTGTAAAATTATTATTGTCATTAATACAAAAAACAAACTATTGTGCAAGTGCCTAACTTTAAAAATATCGACAGAATTTAGGAAAAAATTAACAACATTTAGACTAAAATAAGTTTTGATTTAAATTATTTAGCGGAGAGTTCATGTTGATACCAACGAAGACAATATTCAAATATCTTTGAATATTTTAATAATGATAAACGTTATGTATATGTCTTTTCAAGTAACTGACAAGTCCCAATGTTTAAGTTAACAAGCTTTATTTATCACATTTCTTTAAAAGTTTGGGTGTGATATTCAGTTTTTTTAATCAATTTCCTGCAGGTACAACCAAACTCGAGCTAAATGGTAAAAAAATCCGTGACCTAATAATTTGCTGGTAATATAAAAAAAATTAAATCTAAACATTGTTGCATACAACAGGCAAAGCGAACAAGTTAAAAAATATACACACTGTATGATGGGGCCAAAGGTACGTCCCCGTCAAGGAGGAAAAAATTTACAAAGGTAATGAGAAATTGTCTCTCTTGTCGTGTATTTCAGTTTTGATTCTTTTACTTGAAATTGGTAATTCCAAATTATTTCAATGTGGGGTATGCGAATATCTACAATTGCTTTGCATTTTTGTTAGAAAAGAATAAAAAAAATTGTATCGGCCTTCTCTCATATACACTAATAGGAAGAATGATCATCATGTATGATTTAAAGACACTTTTGCCAATCAATGTTTGAAATTGACGATATTTAGGTTTTTTTTTCCTCTCGGTCCTCGACAATCTTTAGATCTCCAGTAGTTACTCTATATTTGTAGCGATATTTTTGTAATAAATCCTTGAAACGGTTATTAATTGTGAAAGTCTTGATAAGATTGTGATCTATATCCTGGATGCAAAAGTTTAACAGTAGGTTTAAGTTTACTTTAGATGATGTCAGAAACGCAAGAACAAAGACGAGCAAATCGAACAGGTTGTGCAATGTGTAAACCTTAGGAAGAGGCTAAAGGAACATCTCTGTTAAGAAAGGGAAATCTTAATAACGGAAAGGCAAATTCCGCCATTTTATTATTTATTTTCTGTTTTTTCATTAAGGGTTGAACACCAACAAACATGTTCAACCGCCATATACTTTGGTTGCCTCTTTAAAGTCAGAAAACTGCAGTTTAGTAGATGTCGTTGTTTTAATGTTTTACTTTATTTTTTTATTTTTCATTGATCACCGATTGTTGTTACGTTTGAATTCAATTATATTACTTTTGCGACTTTCCAGCTGCCGTGCGGTGCATTACTGATTGCCTTAAGTAACCTGTAGTTGTTAATTATGCTATGTGGATGGCTGCCCAAAAGACAATCATACACCATCTCCAATTTCTATACCTATAATTTAAAAAGCTGCAAAGTTTCTCCGAAAAGGTTACATATACATTTTTGATAATATTCAGGTAAGATCAGTATTATTGTACGCATACACAATTTATTATTTGGGGCGAGTTAGAGCTTTTCACAAGAAGTGTTATTCCACCTTTGTTGAAGGCCTTGTGGAGACGTCTTGATTTGTATATTCCTCTGTTTATTTTTCGTATATATGAAAATGAAGAGATAGGGGGTAAATGTCATAGAGACTACAACCGGTGCAGTCTCTCTGACATTTACCCCATATCTCTTCATTTTCATATATACAGAACAAAGCTAAATCTTAATATAAAAGATATAATAAGTGATAAGGTTCCCAATAAAAACAAATTTTGTCTCTAGTTGTTTCCACGTGTAAATGTAAAATCTGATTGAACGTGCAGAAAATTGATGAAAAATATCTCACCCAAACTCTTATGTTTGTTTTGTTTGAATGAGGTTTAACGCCACTTTCAACAATATTTCAGTCATATCGCAGCAGTCAGTTTTACTGGCGGAGGAAGCCGGAGTACGCGGAGAGAACCATCGACCTTGGGCAGGTAACTGACAAAACTCACGTGCGATGCGTGTTAAACGAAACCCGTTTTTATGGTACAAAGTTAGGCTCGAACTCACGTCGTTAAGGTGATAGGCTACAATGATCTGTACAGGTCAGTTTAAATCAACTTCCTAGACCACTCGACAAACCAGCCACATGTTTTGTTTCATAGAATGGTTTTGTATGTTAATTATTGAAATCATTTTGTTGCTTAGATTTTTGATGAGTTAATGGTTATTAGCCATGATTATTGGATTAAATATGTTTTCCAAGATTCACGTATTGTCCTTATTGTGGTAAAAAATACGCGAACGTAATTGAATTTATTGTAGCAACAAAGTATTTTTTCCCGTACTTCTATAACCAACAAAATATTTTTCCCGTACTTCTATAACCAACAAAATATCTAAGGTCTGTCTGTTATTTACACTGGATTTATGTTATGACGCAGTTTAACTTTGTTGTTATGCTGTATATACTAAATGTATCTGGAAATAACACAATGGTTCTTTCCATAGGTGCACAATGATTATAAACTAATCAAGATTGTAAAGTAAATAATATGAATGCTTAATTCATTTAACTTAGAGTCGTAATATTTGTAATCCGGGTTACACTAGACCCAATAAACACAAAGTACAAACGGCCATAGAATTATTTTCACAGAACAGTAGTTACTTGTGTTAGTGCAAATATCTCCCCTGCCCTTCTTTTAAAACCAGTTGTTCCTCCGATTACTGATTAACTGTTTTCCATCTTACTTATCTATGATTTTCCCTGTCAGACTTATATTGTCTTACCATTGCATGATTCGTAGATAGATGAGATTTAACATTCACTTTTATAATGATAAACTTTGAGTTTTCTATTATGGCATTGAATGTTTCCGGACATCAGTAATAAAAAAAGGCATGACAAGTGTTCAAGTTTATTACAAATTTCACACAATACAAATTACATACAAATCGACAATCATACGACATGCAGCATGGACAAAGGTAGAAAAATATTTTTGTTTCAATATGAAAGTATAAACAGCTACAATTCTACAAAATGAATAATATATATATATGTTATAACATTCGTAACAAAAGACGAATATGCATTTGTGATACAGCACATCAACTTAAATGAGTTTGTCTTGACTAATCTTACTTAAACCTGTATGTCTAGATTTAAGGTACCTCAAGAAAGACACTCTTAATTTAATCAAATTATTTTGAGCAATTTGAATTACAAGTTTATCAATATTGCATAAAACCTTAATTTTATCTATCTAAGTCTGAGCAAAAACTAAGATTTAAAATGTTTATTTTGTATACTGTCCCTCTTTTAGCTTCTGAAAGTGAGGAAAATAGCATTTTCACAAGGAACCATTTTTTCCAAGGACATTTGAATCGTCCCATGGAAAACTAATATGAAATACAATATGAAAATAAAAGGGCTAATTTTAATTCGGTTTAGGTGGTCGTATTTTGGCCTCCAAAATCGAATCATTTCTGTCCAATTAGAAATAAAACAAACATAAACAAGAAGTCGACCCAACTTTAGCATTTCCACTAAATGTTGCAGTATTGTTGATAACAAAGTTTACCTATGCAACAAACTGGCTTTGGATAATTCAGAATAAGCTGCTTAAGGAAATTTAAAACGTGCTTAATGAGTTTTATTATTTGGGGCGATTTAGAGCTTTTCACAATGAGTGGTATTCCACCCTTGTTGAAGGCCTTGTGGAGACCTCTAGATTTATAAATTGCTCTGTTCTCGTGGTTGGAGTTCAGTATCGCTGACATTTACCCCGTATTTTTATTCCATATTTAGAACGTGACATTATTTAAACACATGGTTTATTTAACATATCCCCCTGAACCAGAATTTAAAAGCCTTTGAAGGACTGGTTCCATTGGGACGGAGATGCATAGTGGTTCTTCAGTACATTCTTTTCGAAAAGGGAAATAATCCACTCTACTTCTACTGCCCGATCAACTATTCCCTCTTTTTCAAGAACACGGCCTCCTTTGGGGACTCCGCACAAATGGACCAAAATATAACTTTCGATGTGCACAAGAAGGTTTATATTGTTTTTCTTGAATTGTTTGTAAACAAGGAGTACACATAATATTCCTATAAGTACCGATTTCACTACCACAGCTGCAGTTGGAGCCGTATTGCCAATCTATGTGTGTTGGTTAGTGACGAAAAAGGTGTATTGTTATAACTATACCTACAGGTATAGAGAACTTTAACTAGACTATATATATTTGATTTAAAAGCACACAACATATTATTCTGTAATATACTTCAGAAGAGGCGCGAGCCATTTTTGGTCAGTTTATCTGTAACAATGCACAATGCGTTAGTTTATAAACACATAGCAGAGAGGGTGTGAGCGCAGATTGTTATCCCGAGAAATGCTTTGTCAAATGATGCGAAGCAGAGGTTGACAGTAATTTCGAGGGATAACAATCTGCTGTCCCACCCTCTCTATTTCGTGTAATTTATCTTATTTTACTGAATGCTGAAAAAAAATGATTATTCAAAATTGTTAAATAATTAGTTAAAAATTTTTATACCCATATTTACAAGACAATTTGAAGAATAAAGCGCAGCAATGATATGTGTAAAGCGCACGAAAGATTTGGCGGGATTCTGCACGCAAAAGTGTGTTAGAGTAAATTGGTACATGTCGCCATGTGTTAGAGTTAATTGTCCACATTTTTATAAACCATGTAATGTCTCTATTAGCCTAGAAATTTGCATAAAGTATAATAACGAATTTTGTCTCTGTTGTTTATGTTGTCTGAAAACAAATAAGATAAAAAAAAAAAAAAAAAAAAAAAAAAAAAAAACGATGTTCTGTATTTAGGTTTGGGTTATGTAGATAATTATGCTTTTGCCATTATACCACTAACCTATCCGGAAAAGACATAATGATTATATCCGTGATCAGTCAGTGCTTATTACAGAATAGAATAGAATAGAATTCTATTTTATTCTATTCTATCCGTGATCAGTCAGTGCTTATTACATAATAACACACATAACAAAAACATTGATAAACATGCATTGTTATTTACAAGCCATCAACTTCATTAGATAAAAAACACATCTCAAATCATTGCTTCACAGAAAGACAAATAAATACAATATAAACACAGTCTATTAAAGGATATCGAATTTTCTCAGAAAAAGAATTTGGTACACATCAGATGAACAATTTTGGACGAAGAAGATTTAATTTCAATGTATGAAGTACAAAATATACAAACAACAAAAGGAAACGAAACGAAAGACAGTGACACGCAATAGTTTAATAATATTATTTGAAATGTAATTGACATTTTTTTCTCTACAGCATTGCCATTAATGCTATTTATTAGAGAAATAGCTTGTTTACCCATAGTAAATATCTATTTGAACAAGCTCAAAAATGATTAAATTTCAATGTTTCTCAACCATCTTCAGATTAAATAGAAAAAAGGGGGGTATAGTGAAAATATTCATGACACAAAAATCTCATATATACAAGTTAATTCAAAACAAAGGAACAGCGCTTTGATTGCTGTTTTCCATCTCAAAGTCATTCGCCATATTTGGCTCTTTTGCACCTCCGCTTCAGCATCCAAAACTTATGCACATATGTTTGATTCTTTACTCACACTAACCCAAGTGTACAATTTTAAATGCAATTAGTGGTTTAATTTGTTTGTTTTAGAAACATAAAATCGTCCGAATTTTTCGTCGAATACCAACCCCTTATGTAAACATCAATTTAATTACTACTTAAACCTTTGAGAACACTCCTACGCATAAAAAGCATGCTGTTTTACACAACTACATTGGACAATATTCAACTAAATGGATTTTATGCCAATTATGGTGATGAAATGAATGATATGTTAAATAAATTTAGAAAATTGGTGCTTGATTTGAAATCTAAGAATTTTTTTATCTTTTAAAACAACAAAATTAAGTAAGTAATTTTATGTTGAATTACGGGTAGTACCAGCAGCGAATATTTTGTGTTAAGATGCGATAAGGCCGAACACTGCTGAAATGAAACTTAAAATAAAGTGTAAAATGGCGGATGACTTAACATGAACAGTAATTTTAAAAAATTCCAGCGTTGATTAAAAAATATGTACAATTACAATTTTAAATCCATATTTGAAAGTCAGATATCGTGAATATCAGACAATTTTAGGAATTAAACACCATAGTAAATGTAAACTACCTGTAATGTTTTTTTTTCACATGTAAATGTAATATCTAGTTAAACATGCAGAAAATTGATAAAACATATCTCACCCAAACTTGTACGGAAATTTGGTTAATAAAGCTCGTAAATTAAATACAATCAAATGAGACTTGCCAGTTCTTTGAAAAACTGTTACATAAATGTTTTCTTAATATTTTTGATCATTGAATAATGTCATCTTTTGAATTAACATTGACTAACTGCTCAATGTTTTACATAAAAACAATATTTTGTTACATTTTTGCCCTACCGTTTGTCGATAAGTTTTTTAAGGCGTGTTGTTACGACACTGCCCCATGTTGGGCGGGGGATATGTACTCACAAACATGTCTAACTCGCCAAATAATTTACATGTATGTGTTGATCGAAGCCAGAAACCCGTACTCCAGTGGATGTCGTTGTTTTTACATTAAAGTGTCATTTGTTTTACTAAAGGAAATCGAAGATACCAAAGGGGTAGATAGAAGTCGTTAAGTCGGAAGACAGACAAGACCATGGCCAACAAAATGAAATGAAATACATATATAGAACACACAACACTACACTGAAAACTAAAGCTGGAGTAACACGAACCCTACAAAAACCAGGGTGAGTTCAGGTGTTCTGGAAGGGCAAGACTTCTGCTCCACTAGTGGCACCCGTCGTGTTAATCAGTAGACGAAGCCAGTGAATAGTCACAATCGATGTTAGTCACAACCGGTATAGGAACGGATTTGTATCTATGACACTGGGAAGATATCCATTGCCACTTGTGAAATGGATAAGGTACACCTATTTTGCCAATAGTTGTTACCTTTGAATATAATCGCATTTTTTTTGGGGGGGGGTTGTTTAGAGCTTGGATAAGGATATGGGTATGTGTCCATTATTAAAAGCCTTAAGGTAACCTGTAGATGTTTGTAATATATAAATTTTGGATGGCTGTCTCATAAATAAGCTTACCACTTTCCCTTTTTCTATTAATGTATAAAACATTCTAAAAGCGAATTATTTTTATATGCAACTCAATTAACCTTAAAATGTGGTGTGTTTTAACTTTTACCTTCATATCTGATTAATTTATATATTTATCGCTTTATAGAGCACGTAAATTTGTGAATCAAATGGTACTGTTTATTGATTGTCTGATTCAACTGACCGTCTCTTTTGATCACTGCTATCTGTGCTTTGCTCAGTTACCACCACTTGCTCAGTGAGAGTGATCTTGGATACTGAAGATGCGAGATGCATTGTAGTGTTTTGTTTTCTAAGATGTTTTGAATTCCTTATGGGAACGCATATGCGAAAACACTCCATTATGTCAACTTTCATATGTTTGCGGAATTCCGACAGACGTCCAGCATATATAAAAACGTTTACTGAGGAGTTGAGGTATAATAATATCCTGACAGTTGCCCTACAACAAAAACATTCTCGTTAAAGGAACAACGGGCAAAATAGTACTTATGTTAGCTTTTAATGAATGTTCATACAAAATTTTATAATAGCTATGATTGTTTTAATTGAAATGGAAATGTAATATAAAATTACTATCTGAATTCAAAGAAATGTTCGATTGTTGAATCTCATAACTAGTTTCAAATCATAGATGTTAAGTTTTTTCACTCTTCATTCAATTGACACTGAAAATTAACTATGAATTCACAATATAGTCCTTGTATTTTTTTTTAGCAGTGAGCACGAAACGAAAACACGTTTACCTTTTTTATTTATTTTTCCATAGTGTAATTATTTTTACCCTGACAATTAAGTTCTTGAAGTGTTATCTGTTTTATGGATGAATGTATGTTATAAGCTAAATACGTTACCTTACATAGCGGTTTGTTTGACAACGTGGAGTGCAGGTAATTGTGTAAAAGAAAAAAATAATCATTGGTGTCCAGGACAGGGTGAAACATCCAAGTAGTAGGGAAACCACTACAGTTGACTTCAGCTCGTTCTTTACTATGCCGTTTTTAGATTTATAGTTTCCATTAACGCAAGATTCTTGGACTGCTATAACTCTTGCCTGTAAATAAAATTCAACATATCAAGTGCCAAAACATTTTTGAATATATAGTAAAAATTTGATCATTGGAATTCAAGTTAGAAGTATAAAACTACATCCCGAATTAAGCAATCGTACACTACCAGTGCTTAATTTTGTATGTTCGGTCTTGATCATGAATTGCAGAGTAGATATACTTTTTCCTACATTTCATAAAATGTGTTCCTAAGTAGTATAATGGTTTAATACAAAATTGAAGAGATCAAAGTATATCCACCAAATTCTAAAAGAAAAAGTACCTAAAACCAATAAAATATATAATAGGTGCAAGAAAAGACAAAAATGGCAAAAGAATCGACCTTAAAGATTTGTGTGTGATGGGATAAAACAACAAAATGAGTAACAAAATAAAAAAGTCCTAAGCAAGTGAAGACCAATCGACTTCTTATTGAAAGGAGTTAAAACCTTTCAGTGGCTGATAAATTTACTATTTTTTATAACATTGGTTAAATTAACTTATAAAACGAAAAATCAAAACATATTGTCTTTTGAATTA
>JARWCS010366301.1:0-10436 GCA_034783895.1 Geukensia demissa | reverse complement strand
CAAAGGTTGTAATAACTGGTTGTTTATTGAGTGTGCTTCTCATGAAATAAACATGTACCTGTCTAATTTTTCTATGTATACTCTTTTCGTTTTCTATTTTTACTTATCTGTTTCCTTTGAAAAAAACATGTTACTTTTCTTTGTGTAACTCAGGATTTACAACCAGCTTGGTGTTTGTACCACTGGGATTCATTTTCCTCTTACTTCTATCGTACACAAAATCATTTCCTTTTGGTTCCTAAGAATTCCAAAGAGCTGCGTGTGTGGACTGGAAATGTTCATCTCCTGATCTTACTTATGTTCCTTTTAAAAGAGATTCGTAATGAATGTCAACAATTCCAGAATGCATTTATACAACAGCAAACATTAGATTAGAACAATTTGTTATTTTACTCTGGGAAGATGGAACGATCTTATGTTTTCTCTGTATTTTGACGCAATTTCAATCTAGACCTAAGGCACCGCGTGTGGTGCCAGGGATAATTTCCGATATGGCAAATCTGAGACCCATTTACCAAGGGAGTTCGTGTACTGTTATTTGATGTCTCATTGTTTCGAATTGTTGTCTTACTTTAATTTGTTTGTTTTGTTTTTGGTTTTGTTTTTTTGTCCTGGCTTTTCCAGCATGGGATCAAGTCTATTCAAGTTCTGTGTAGAATATTCATCCAAGGTACATAGTCTAAAAACAAGACAAACTAGAAACAAACAAAAGGAAAAAACGGGAACAAAAAGAACATAGGCTTGGACTCCACGAACTCATTTACAAAACAGACAGGAGAGAAGGGTCAGATGCTTCTGAAGGGTAAGCAACTTTTGATCTGCGTGTGGCACTTGTCGTGGAATCCTTCAACTCCAATAAGACTGGCGTCGATCCGAGAGCGGTTATTGTTGAATTATCGGTAACATAGCAAAAACTAGCTGAGATACACCATAGGAATCGCCATAGGAACATCAGTGCTCTCTTCAAAAAACCCTGATACTTGAGTAGGAACAACTGGAACACAACTGTGATTAACCTGTCGTTTTAAAAAAGTGTTAAAGTATTTAGTGAAATGTAAATTAAAGGTCATAGCTCATAAATTAAAACAACATGTACATTTGCTTTCCGGATATATAACCGTTTGCGCAGATGTACCCTTTCATGCGAGTAATTTTAGCAAGATAGTAAGGTGGGTACATATGCTCTAGTGAGGCAATGTAACTCTATTCATAGCAGCACGCCGTCTTTTGGCCAAAATACTCTGCACAACAGCGCGTCTTACTGCTTCAAGGACAGCTAAATGACTAAATTAAGTATGAGGTGTAAGGTGAACTTGTCTACAACCACGGATGGGTACAATCAGTGAAGACTGTATATCGGTCTTAGCCATCTCAAGTTATTCAATGTGAAAAAATTGAGTGCATTTTGTTTTGCAATTGTCAAATTTATTATGAACCTTCGTTATTTTTTTCTCTTTGTGGCCTTTTCTTAATCCGTATTGGTCCTGTTCTTAAAGCCATATATTTTAACTTTTTGACTGACCCTTCAGTTTTTTTCTCGCTCCCGCCTTTCAGATTTCTGTCCTAACCATCTTATTGTAGGTCTCAGACAATTTTATCATTATTGGACTGACGGTCGTTTTAGTACTCAATCATTTAGTAAGATATGAAGTAAAGGTCAAAGCCTCACCGAGTCAAACATGTACAGTTACTTGATAGTACTATCTAGTGTACAAATATGCAATTTCATACGAGATTTTATATACTTACATTATCATATGTATGGTAATTTTGCTTGGCATGTAACTTGTGTAATACGGACAAAACAAATCGGTCATATCATCAACTTGGAGAGTGGCCATGAGGTTTATTTGCGTATGTAATAAGCGTTAATCCCACTTTTTTCTAAATGACTTCGTGAGGTATGAGCATGAATCCTACAGTAAAGGTTTTATACCATTTTTATTTCGAGATTGTCTTGTCTCCGAATCTAAGAATTCTGTGCCGTCTCTTGACAAACTTTTCCAAAATTGTTTGTAAACATTTGCGTTTTTTCTTACATAGTACCAGTGTTTTGTTGCTTGAATTAATTGACGTTATACGGTTCAAATGTTAAATTGTTGACAGTACTATCCAGGGCGCTGATATATGTAATTTCATACAAGTTTCTTGTAACAACTATAACAAAATTTGGTTTAATTGTATGTTAATTTTGATTACGATTTTATCAGCATATTCAGAGACTATCATATTATAATAGCACGATTTTTTTTCTACTGACGCAGGTGATTTTTGACGTTTTATAATATGCTAGAAGGCCATCGCTGATGGCATTAGCGAATAAGGGAAAGACCTTTTAGGCTTAAGTGGTGGGTTATTGTTTGTTTTTCTCAGAATTTTTTTGCGCAGTGATTAGTTACAATGTTTTTTTTCAAAATTTTACATTACGCTATATGTATATGTGGCAAAGCTGACTTCCAACTGACAACGATTTCTGTCTGCCCCTTTGGTATCTTCGAATTCCTTTTTCAGAATATTTTTTGTTACCTGCCTGTCCAGAATTTTTTTTCATAAATGTGGGCATCAGAGCTATTTTCTCTGATTTTTTTTTAATTTTTAAATTTGCATTATTCATTTACATTTATACATGAGACACGTTAAAGGTTTAACTATTAAAATATCTTAGAATTATGTTTTTGCTTATACAAGTGAAACCAAAACAGGTGAAAGTGGCTATACCTCTTTGTCTCAGGTTTTGTGTTTTGATTGGGCTTTAATCGGTTAAATTGGAATGCTAAGAGAGATCCATCAAACTTGATTAGTCAAATAGCTAATCATGCACGTCAAGTCAAGCCCATCCTTTTACATGAAATATGTTTAAGTAAGGTTACAAATAAATCTTATTTCGAACTTACGGTGCAAGTTAGGCTTATTTTTTTAGGTTACTTATCAAACTTTAGAATTTCAGTTGTGTCTTGCTCATCCTTCTAGAATACAAGTATGTGAAAACCATTGTTGTTAAATTTCCTGTAGGGTCCTATGTAAACTAACTTTGGCTGTGGTGGCCATTATGGTTTGTTGGTTTTGCCTTGTACCTTTTATAAACTTAAGGAGTAATATGTTAAGTATTTTCATTGTTAGGGTGTGAAATGCACAAGGTGTCTCTTGTATATCACATTTGTTTTAAAAGATTTTAACAGGGAATCCTGTCTACCAAACTCTGAATAAACCTGAAACTGTAAACTAATCCCACCAGGTTCTTCTGGAACCAGTCTAGATATTCTAGCCAGTGCCTGCCCAATCTGATAAAATATTTATCTACACATGTTTCATTGGTTCTTATTTCTGTTGTTTCCTTGGTCCAAGCTTTAATTCGTTTATTTTATAAGGAGCAGTTTCTGGTTGTTTTGACTGAATAGGTTTGGCATTTCCAGTTAAAGTATACACCACAATATCATTTTCTTCTGTCTTACTACACCAAAAATTGAACTGTCACAGAGTAATCACCAAGGATAATAATCAAATGTTTAACTACCTCAATTGTGAAAAATAGGATTATCAATGGCTTACAATGCAAGAATTTCTTTTGCATCTCAACAGTTAACTGCTTCTACATTTAACAACAGAACTGTTTCTGCATATAACAATTGAACTGGTACTGCCTATAATTACTGAACTGTTCCTACATCTAACAACTGATAAAACATGTAACCACTTAACGGATCCTACTCCTAAATGTTGAACTGATCCTAAATCTCTCCATTGAACTGATACTACATCTTGCCTCTGATCTAATCATATATATATAAGCACTGAACTGATATTGCATCTATCTAATAATTCTACCACTAAAATGTTCATTTATCTAACCACAAAACTGATACTGAAAAGGCTGATAATTTATTCAAATACCAAACTGTTGCTTAATGTAAACACTGAACTGATACTGCATCTCACCCACAAACTTAGGGATGTTCACTGCTCAGGTTAAGCCATAATGGTCAGATTTGCAAAACTCCTCTAGATTTATCCTTTTCCTCACATTAATATTATTTGTCCAGAACCCCCCCCCCCCCCCCATTTTTCATAATTTCAATAAACACTTAAAAATGACATTTGAGCAATTTTTAAGCAATTCTTTTAATTTCATAAGTTTAAATAGACAGAACCTACTAAGAAAAATACAACGAAAAATCAAGAGAAATTCTTTTCCTGCATAAATTTCAAATGGTTATATCATAAAACCAAGCACATTGACTGATAAATTTTTATGCTTTTTAGTTTCAATATTAAAGGTCTTAAAATCTATTGCAATACTTGAAAACTTTTTTTAATGAGCAGCAAACATCTCTAAACTGCATCTCACCACTGAACTAAGCTCATACTTAAGAGAACAAACACTTGTAAGGTTCAACAATATTTTATTTTGTTATGATGTAAATGAAACCTGCCATTTCTTCACAGAAACCTGCAGGTAATATTATGAGATGATTTGCAAATTTTTTCAATTTGGCAAAAAATGTTTACATTGCATCAAAATGCTGAAATACTGGTAACATGTTCAACAGAATCAATAATATTCATTAAAGTTGCACTAACCAAATTAACTGATCTACATGTAGTTTTGTTTAAAAATATTTCAATACACAAAACCTTTTAAGGAAGTACTGTGATTTTAAGAAAAAAATGCCTTCCACAGATGGTTTAAATAAAAAAAAAATATTCTCGTTTGATTTAAATTTAATGCATTAAAATATTTCCCTGCCTAAAAAATTAATCATTATGAAGGACTTTATGTAATTACTTTCTTTTTTCAAAAATGTCATTAACCTAAAGTTTATCACTGAAAAGAAAATAAATCAAACAAAAATTAAATCTAATAAATTAATAAAAAAAATTATCCCTGAATGCTAATGTGGTATCTACTGGTAAGACAAATTTTGGTTTAAACTGTCCACTAATTCCATGAAAATTTTTTTTCAAAATTACAATCTAAGAATAAGGAATTTTCCTGTTTTTATAAAAAACGTAAAAAAAAATCATTGATCACTATGGAAATAACATAACAAAATAAGGTATAAAAATATGAAAGAATAAATAAACAGAAACAAAACACAAATTACTATAGCACCTTTGGTTAGCTGAAAACTTGAAGTTTTCACTTTGATTATAATCTTTTACAACATGATAACAACACATTTATACAACATTCTTGTCATTGTTCCAAAACAACACCATTCAGATTGATTATTTACACTATTTTGAAAGCCCTTTTTAATCAACATATCTATGTTTCACAGCTATACAAAATCAAGACAAATCTTTTTTTTAAATTATCTCCCTTTGCAGAAGTCTTAAAAATAGACTAAGAAAGGATTAGTTAGTCAAGAAATGAATTTTTTATAAACTTTTCTTTGAATGTTTGCTTTAACAGTCTATATCTTTGGCCTAAATAAAAGAAAACGAAAGTGGTAAAGATATAGGAAGAAAGCTTAGTATTTTTTAAAATGCCTGCTTTAAAAAAAATAATGATTTGGTAAAAAATCTTACTTCATTTAATATTGCATGACTACTTAAGATATGAGAACAAATCAAACAAATCTGCATACCCCTTAACTAAAAATTAAAGAAGTAAATATTATTGTATTTCTAAAAATACAGATGAGCTAATAACTGCATAACAGGTATTTAAACTCAATTGACTATATTCTGGTAAGAAAAATACATATTAAATCTTAGAGTACACCATTTTATTCTACCGTATCACAGAATGTTTCTTAAGGGCATACTAGACACCAACGCTAAAATAAATTTCAATTATTTAATTTGCTTAATATTTTGTGTAGATATTTACTTTGAACAATAAAAGAAAACCTAGTTATTTCAAAAAATTTCAACCACAAGTTTCACTGGAATAATTTCAATAGAGATGTAACATTTTTATCATCAAAAAGTTTGATCACTGAGATGCATTAATTTTAATATCAAATGATACATTATTAAAACATCTAGATGATTTTTACATAGTAATTTTCCTTAGTTGTTGGTTATCCCCATAAGTTGCTAAAGCTGTTTTCAATTTATCAGGGAGAGTGTGTGTTGAACATAACTATCCCTGGACAAACATAGTTCAATACCATCAACTTTTCTTAAAAATGTATTAATTTAGAAAACTAAAAATATTGTGAATTTAGAGAACTTTGTTTGACTCTTTGCAAAAAACCAACAAGAACAAAACATCAAACAAGTTTACCACACCATTTATGCATTTTGATTCATGTGTAAAAAATCGTCTGCTGTGATGATTTCAACAATATGTTGCATCTTATCAATCAATCTAACAACTTACATGTGTTACAAACACAAATAAATCTACATATGGGCAAACAAAAATTACATTTTTCATTCAACAATCAATTCTTGAGCTTCATAAACATATCACAGATAGATAAAGTCAAAGGTCATTTACGAATAAGTATGCACCATTTTCAGCCACATGTACACACACAGAACTAAAGACAGTGCTGGTATGGTTCCATTTCCCTTGTTCTGCCAACACATATTTTCGTAGTGTTACACATTACACACAGTTTTTATATACTAATACTTTCATCATGACAAATCTCATTGTAACGATAGGGTTCAGCACCATCCATTGAACTACTATCAGCTACGGAAGGGTTCGGCACCTACAGTCACTCCATGTCCGCTACGACCACAAGTCATATTTGTTACTTCTGTCCATTCATTTGTATCCGGATCATAACACTCTACTGTTGATAAAAAGTCATTTCCATCATAACCGCCTACAAAAGAAAAATATAATAAAAGTTAAGTTTCTAAGTTTGTAAGTATGGTTACAACAAATGTTTATACATGTACTTATACATTTAACAAATAAGTTTGAAAATGCAAGATAATCACAAAAACATTGAATTCTGGCTAGCAATATGTTTAAATCAAATTTCAAAACAATGAAAATCCTAATACAATGACCCTCTGTATCTTGTCATCATACTTCAGGCTGCCGTTTCATAAGTGATTGGTAGATTAATCTGCATGTTATTCAATTTATTTCTTCAGGCTTAATGTGTTTCCAAATAAGGGATTGGTTTATGAACTGGCATTCAGGATCAATGCCCCAGTGAAAAACAGAAAAGTGTTAAATTCACACTTTTTTTCTAAATTCATATTAGCAGTTGAATGAGATAACAAAGCAGGTATGACACAGTATGTTTTACAAGGTTTTTGACCCTATACATGTTTTGATGTGTCATCCAAAATGTTTCAGATATTGAAACACGTCAAACTGCATGTAGCATTGTTCATAAACATAATTTTATCACAAATTTGTACAATATCAGTATACCATATTTTTTTAACTATAAAAGACAAGAAATTTTCAGTATTTAGGATGGATTTCCCATTTTGAAACTTTGATGATGAAGATTAGACCTAAAGCAATAAAGACATACAGTCCAAAAATACAGTAATCAGTAATTCTTAAAGATCTTTAGAGCAATCTAACATGCTTTAATAACATTAAATAGATCATATTTTTTCCTCTTTGGGTTGTTTTAATAATGTTTTTACATCATTTCGATTTTTTGAAATGGTTTTTCAAATTTTAAGCCCCATTGTCAAATCTGTAAATTTAACAATGATAATTTGCCTATTTGTCATCATTTCAAAAAGCAAAAAATAAGGCTTTGTCAATGATTCAAATGATATAAAAAATATTACTCAACAGATTAATTTGACTTTGTCGATCCCCATAAATCACCAGGGTATGTCTTTCTGTAGGGTACATGTACATGTAGTCACGGAAACAGTAAATCTTTCCATAAATAAGATAAACATGCTAAAAGTATAAGGACATGCCTTGCACATTACATAACACCCCAGATAAAGTATATCTTACCTAACACATACAGCTTCCCACTAAGCACACATACACTTAATGCACTCCTGGGGCTCCGCATAGGGGCTACATACTCCCAAGTCTTTGTACAAGTATTATATCGTTCTACTGATTTTAATTGACAATTACTATCGTAACCTCCAACAGCATATATATAGTCATCCATACCAACTACACCTGAAATTAGAGAAATAAATTTAGATTTATGATATTTTAAAGAAAAGCCCCTAAAATGTCTGATAAATGTACAGGTAGAACTTTTTAATATCTCATAAATCTGTTAGGTCTATAAAGAGAAACTGAGTGGGAACCATTTTAAAAATCCATTGTGTAAAAAATAAAATCCTGCTTCCTGAAACAGGTCAATCCTGAATTTCTGATCATAAAAAAACAGAATTTGTGAGCCTGAAAAAGCTCCTCCTCCCCTTGACAAATATTTCCAAACAAATTACCTGCACCACTTCTGGTTGTATTCATGGAAGGAATCGGTGACCATTCATTAACTTCAGGATCGTAACATTCCGCACTACGTAAACGGTTAGTACCATCATAACCCCCAACTGCATATAATAAACGATTTAATGCTGCCACACCAACTCCGATTCTCTTTGTTTTCATTGGAGCCACATTTGTCCATTTATCACAATCTGGATCATATCTGAAATATGAAAAAATAACTTTTAATTTCTAATGGCTTTAGCAAGTGTGGACACAAATATGTCTTGCCTCCACATAAATTTTGTAACACTAGTAGATGCATATAGTAAAGAAATAATTGTACACTTCATTCCAACCTGGTTCACAACTAGTTCCAGTCAAACAGACTTCATCCAGTGTATACATGTACCTTGTATGTCTCACAGTGGACTATACTTTTATTTAAATGTGATGAATTTATGTTTTAAACATCCCAGCTTTGCTAAACATCAAAATTCAAAAGTTTGCAGCAGACAGGGGAAAAATTTGTGTACAGTCAAACCTGCTATAATGGGACCTGTAAAAGTGTAAATTCTACTGTCATTTGGTGGGTGGCTGTTTCATGGACAATCATACCACGTCTCTTATTTTTATATTATCCGTCTTATGTGTCCTGGAAACACTGAAACAATGTCATATAAGACAGGTAGTTGCTTAAGCCAGGTTTATTAAACAGGAAATACACTATACATGAAAATTTATATAAAGGTCACATAAGTCAGGTTGTTGCTTAATATAGGTGGTCACTTAGGTAGGGTCAACTTTTAATTGGGTTTATACTAGTACAGTTCATATTTGTTAATTTCGTAACTCTGTTTATTGAACACTATAAATTTCATTATACCTAATAGAATCGCTCCAATATGTACTTAGTAAATATGACCTTTCAATCACTGACTTAAATGTTCTTGGATAAATTCAATCAATGACCGCTGCATTACTAAAATGACTAAACACTTTTATTTTGCATCTGGGGGTAAGAAAAAAATAGGCCATTTTCACATTATTAAAAACTGTTTTTATAAAACTATTAACTCATTGTTCGATACAATCATCTTGATATATACTGGTATGGAAATTTATGACATTGGAATAAGATAATTATAACCATGCTCCCCCAGTGAGGGGAGACAATACAGATATAACTACACAATCACGATAACCGTGATGATACATTAATTTTAAATCAAAAAGAGTACTAGGGTAATATTAATAGAATTAACCATTGTTCATTTAAAGAACTATTTAAAGTTTGTTTAGTTTTAATCACTCAAGGATTTAACTGTTTTTCAATTAAAAAGATACTGAAAATCTTGTTGTCATGTATGACAATGCAAGAAATACAGCCAGTGTCAAACTGGATTGAAAATACCACAATACATAATTTTTTTTTCATATTTTCATATTGGCCTCTTATTTGTTTTTGAAATTTTAAAACAAATTTAAGAAATGAATTCAACATTAGTTTGTCAAATTTCAGGAAAAAATTGGTAATTGGTCTTGTTTAAAATTCATAAATACTTGTTTTTAAAATTGACTTTTTTTACATAAAACAGCTAAAATTCTGAATCTTTAATTTAGATGTTTAATGCAACTGAAGTCTGGTTTAGATGGGGGTTTCACATAGGTTAGGTTGCAAATTGTCTTTCATGTAAATTCTACCCATCTTTTCTGAGTCATAAAGTATAAGTATCAAGTATGTCGGAGAATGTAAGCCGCTTCATCTAATCTGCTTTCTAAAAAGTCAGCAAGTCATTTAATATTTTTCTAACAGAAAGTTTTGCCTGCTTGCATGTTACTTAACAATTATTTACAATACTTTTTGAATATATAAAGATCTGATGTCATCTAAGCCCTTAGGAATCCAAACAAATGACATGCTCTTCTCCATTTTTCATTCTTAAATTTCCAAAAGACAACTATAATTTCAAGTGTTTTTAGAGGTAAAACAAGGTTAAAAGCTGTAATTGGGCCAAACAAACAAAAACAGAGGTAAAACGTGTCCTGGTGGACACAGATGCCCCCGCTCGGCAAACAGGAAGTAGATGGACGACAGATC
>JARWCS010366290.1:0-10436 GCA_034783895.1 Geukensia demissa | reverse complement strand
TATATTACTGCCTGAATTTTCGTATTAAATAAGATTTAATTTTGTGTTATAGCAAGCCAAATAAGCCTCCCCGAGGAACCACATTTTCATTGAGAGTCGAGATAAAAATACACAGAGAATTTCATGTATTTTTAAACAAAACAATTTATAAACCATTTTCTTAATTATGTAGTCGTTTTATTCAAAAGAGACGTTATTTCGTGCCCAACGAATATCGATTTGTGTAATAGTTACCTTTACCCATGATGTGTCAGATAAAAATTCTTATGCGACAATTAAGAAAGCATCAGAAGCTGAGGCATATATCATACGTACTTACCTCGTTTTCGATATCTCTTGGGTGATTAAAAAGATACAAAATATATAATTTTTACTATTTTTTGTTTTTGGTTAGTAATAATTCGACATTTATAAAATTTCCAATGGATATATCCCATTTTGCCATACTGGCAAAGACTGTTTGGATAAGGGCATCTGGTCAAATTATTGATATCTTTGCATACTTGGATTAAAATTAGCGTCTGAAGGTGTGTTCATCCCTCGTATCATAAATAAAATGAATAAACAAACCAGTAAAAAAAGTCGCGATTTAAATTACTTAAAACAATTAATAGTATCAGTCTGTATCGGAGCATGAGAACATCAAAACAGTGTTCAGTGGGTTTCTATCGATTTCCCAAACATTTGACACTAAAACGTATCCATCCTACTGTTAGAATGAGTCATTATAAAATATAAGTTTTGACAAAAATTGATAATGTCTTCAATTTTTTTCAAAATTCGAATAGTTACTCTCATATTTGTCATTTTTTACTAGATAATAATTTTAATTGAGGAAAAATAACAAATGGTTTTGTATGATACCAATACACTGTTCAAAAGACAGGAAAATATATAAGTGGCTAAATTTAAAGTGAAAACCATGTACATTTGAACATAAAAAGGAAATCATAAAACATTTATTGAGCAATCTATTACTTATATTTCAGGGACATAAATAAAAAAATATTGCTTACCTTTTCCCATCTCTCTGCCTCTATACATCTTGTTTCCCTTACAGAATTCTCCTATACGACTACCTCCATATGCAGTTGCTTCCTCTGGACTCATTTCAATTCGTTGAACTTAAACAGTTTCCTTTAAAGCATTCGGTAGATGATATCTATATAAATATAGATCATATTTCAAAATTATGATCATGATAATAATAATAATGATAATATAAATAATATATATGATAATAATTATAATGTATTTGTTATGCAAACTAACAAAATTTGTCCACCACTAATATCTCTACACTTCCCAACATACGTTACATATATATTTATATTGAAAAGGTGTAAGGGTGGTAATATATTCTTACTTGAAAGTTTGACGATAATTTCCACTTGAATTTTCATGTGTGTGTGTGTGTGTGAAACGCTTACAGTTTGCTAAAATGTTAATACCTCTATTAACATTCTGACCTTGACATTTGAAGTTATTGACCTTTCGCAGGGTCATTGGTCCACGATGAAAATGCAAAAGACCTCATGTCGTAACCAAGTGTAATTTTCTAAGTAATGGTCATCAAAACTTTGGTAGGTATCTTAAAGATACCATAACAATTTATGAATATTGATGTCTTTAAAATCATTTTTCCTTTCGCATCAAAACAGTATGGTTGAACTAAGCTTTTGCATCGACCAATATCATTTTGTGTTTTATTTTCTTTATGTTATGTAGTCGAACAGATCCCAGAAACCATTGATAACGTCTTTAGTTGTATTTTGATTATTAAAGAGGCGATGGTAACTGACGTTGTATTTGCCCCCTACAAGCCTACTTGTTTTGTACTCGTATGAAGAAACTCCTGTAACATAACAAAAAGAAACTACCAGATCGTTTAATTTTCCTTTTCCTTTTAGCGCGGATGTTATGTCATTGAATAATTCTCCTACGTTGAGTGAACATCTAGACCCATTATACCCTCGTACCCAAGCGAACTAGAAATTAATAAGACCACTGACTATACAAAATCTGCTTTATACTTAGATTTTTTTCCTCGAAAATGACCAAGAGGGAAAACTTGTTTCTAAGACTAACGACACACAATGACTTCAACTTTCCTATTGTAAACTTCCCATATTTATGTGGTTATATCACTGCTTCCTCTGCTCACGGGGTTAATGTTTCGCAGTTGATTCGATACTCTCGTGCCTGTTCGAAGTATACGGATTTAACAAAAACATTGCTGTTGTCGCATAAAGTACTACAACAAGAATACATCAAATCAAGTTTGAAATCGTCTCTCCTAAAATCCTATGGTCGCCATCAGGAACTGGTTAATTCAGCAATAAATTGACCTCTTCTCGGATTGACCTTAACCCGGATTAGAGTTTAAGGATTCCACGACAGGTGTTAAGCGGGAGACAGGGGATGCTTACCCCTTCTGAGCATCTTATCCCAATCCTGCTTTGTAAAGGAGTTCGAGGATTTCAAGCTTTTGTTCCTTTTGTTTTCCTTTTATTTTGTACTTTGTTTCCAAATTTTTCTTGTCTCTATGAACTTTGCAATTTTGATCTCTCACATTGGTATTCTACATTGGACTCACTTAAATGCGTAAATTAAATGTGTTTATATCATTTCGTCCTTTTTGAAAAAAATATTAAACATATATAGACAGAAAATAAAAGTGTTTTGTATCAGGTTTGTCACTTACTTGTTGTTCACAAGCGATGTTACTGTTTCTTCTAGGATCTCAACATCATTTGTTACAACGCATTCTCCTTTGTCAATAGTTTTGATTGCTCGCTTACCCTACAAGAAGAAAAAATACTTTTGAACAATGATAACTACACAGTTGCTACTTCTGCAGAAATAATAACTAAAAATTAATTATTAATTTTTAATTTTTAAGAATTTAACAGACTTCTTCAGCGAGCATTCTTTCTACCCGTTTTATATTTTCTATTTATCCAAAAATACCTCATCAATGATTACTATTTTTAACGGAGAACAATAATATATTTTCACAAAAAAGGAAACAGATAGTTCATTTTCTTTTTATATATGAAGCATGCTCATTTTAATTCTTCTGTAGTTTTCTTCATTCTACCGGTATCGGATGGGATGAAAAGACATATGTACCAAATATGATTTTAACCGGTATTCCTTCTAACTGTTCAGGAACGATGTGTGCGAAATTTTCAATTAAAAATGAAAAAAAATACTTTAATGATTTTGCAAATCTTTTGCATAACACTTAAAAACGAGAGAAAACCACTGTTTTTATTTAGCTGAAAAGTAAATGGAATTAGAAATGCGATTTTTTTACAGTCCTGAGTATGTGACTACTAGTTATTTATTATTTAAAACTAAACTGTATTGATTTCATTAACGCCAGCTTCCATTCATAATTTATTTTATACCGAAATTAAGGTTGCAGTTTGTTTAAAACAAAAACAATTTCACTCTTAATCATTATTTCTTGGCTACATTGTGAAACTAGGACTTTATTTTTCTAACTTGATTCCACCCTTTCAAACCTCCTGATACCAAAACAATATTTTCTAAAAAAAATGCACAAAGTCAAATATTATTGGAACAAACAATTAATCACAAGTAAATAATCCGCTGTAACATGCGTTCCAATCAAATACACTCATGTTTTGTTACATGTACAGTTTTGTTATTTTACGTATACAGGTTTATAAATTTTGAAGGGTTTTGGACTTCACACTGTTGAATGTCTAGTAGAAATATCTAACGTTTCAATTCCCTTGGTTGTTCTCGTGGATTGAGTATGGTGTACATGTACCTGACGTTTACCCCATATTTTTTTCATACATTATTTGCATATAACTGGATTGGAAATGGATATTGAGGTGATTGCGCTGACGAAAAAGGAACAGTTTAACTTTCCAGACCACCAGTTCCGGTTTCCGTGTGATCTGCATTTCATCAAAATTGTGGTATTTTTTTAATTTTGGATAGACTGTATCATGTGTATCGTATTCTTGTGGTTTCTATGAAATGTCCTTTCTTTTCTGCCTTTCGGATTTTTTTTTCGCTTCCTCTAATAAAGCTATAGTTCGAAACAAATCGACATTTTTACAAGACTTACCTGTTTGGGTAGTGGATGCCTGTGTGGCTGAGTGGTCTAGGATGTTGAACTTACCTGTACAGATAATTGTAGCTTATCACTATTACGGTGCGAATGCGCTCCAAAATTTCTACACACAATAAAGGTTGTTGCGTTTGACTCGTGATAAGGTTTGTTAGTTACCTGCCTGAGGTCGGTGGTCCTCTCCGGTGTATCCAGTTTCCCCATAATTAAAACTGACAAGGTTCATGGTTAGAAATGATTATAACTGAGATATAACGGGAAAAACTTTTAAATTCGTTTATCACAAAACTCAAATAATTTTGAAAAATGTGATATTGAATAAGGGAGATAAAATAGCTATTATTTTTATAAGATCATATGAACAAATATGATTCACGAAATTAAATGTCTGACGGCAAAATCCATTAACTAAAAGAACTTTATGGACTTTCTTATTCTTCATTCAAAAACCACTTGGCATTAGGTAAATTGGACGGTCTAGTGCCCATGTCCTCTTTCCAGCTGATTTATGTAAGTTGTTCAATAACCCAAAGAAACATATTAACATGTTCTTTGCTATCTTGTGTGAAACTTCTTTTGTTTTCAGTAATACTTGTGTTTTGTAGAATATAATATCTTAACAGGGTTATATGACAAACCATAATAATCTAAAAGGAAGTAAAGTGAAAAAAATTTTTTTTATTATTGCCTTTTTTCATTATTGTTCAATAAAAAATCAATAGTATATTTACATTCCCCATTTACTTTTCAGCTAAATAAAAACATACCTCACCACTAGCGCAGGATACAAATAACATAAAGAAAATCAAGTTTTGCATCCTTGATGTCATTTTGTCGAGCTTCTTTATTCTTCAATTCGCATTTTAGGCAATGCAACTCTAAACTTGAATCGCACACTGTAAAGAAAGGTAATTAAAGTACACCAAGCGAAATTTGCCACGACTTAAGTCAAAATATATCAAAAGTTCAGGTACAAAGTATGTCATGTTATATATCGTTGGAATTCTAATTTTTTGCCGCAACTCATCGTGCAATTAAAATTTAAGTTTTCATCAGCACAAAAAAATTTCCCATTACCCCTCTATGTTAAATTTTTGACATTGAAAAAAAATGTCTCAAAATGGCATGTTTTCATAGCTAAATATCTCGCTTCAGTCTTACAGCTGGAATATATTCTAACTTTATTCCTAAAATTTCATCTTTTATCTGTCATAAAACCACAAAAAATAAAAATTTTATCATGTCATGTTTCCTGAGACCAATGGTTAAGTGAACCATCAAAATGAAGCAAATTTTATACACAGTCGAAAAAATTACATTACACCCTATGGGGAATTTTTTTATATCAAGTTAAAATGAATTTTTATCTACAGCTTTGGCTGCGGCAAAAAATTAGAATTCCAAGGATATATAATATGAAATATTTCACTGTAAAACTTTTGATGCAGTTTCACTTTTGTTGTGGCAAAATTCGTTTGGTGTACTTTAGTGCAATCCTTCATTTTTTAATTAGTCCTATAAATAAATGCAAATACGGCAGCTTTGTTTTGTTCTATACATAGCACTAAAATAGGGACGTGTCAGTGTAGAACCTGAACACTGTCAGTGTAGAAATCTGACTGAGTTCGAAATTTGGTGCTTGAGTATAGTATCAGCAAACATCATATACGGAATAACAGTTAAAGCTAATTTATTTTTGATTCATTGATTTTGTCCAGGGAAAATTTTAATACATGTAATACAGAACTACAGTAAGGTTTAGTTGCATACAAACACTTCGCTTTCCGTACTCAAATATTGTAAAAAGGTCCCAATCTGAATATGATACCCTACCTGAAATTAGGATTTTATATTCAACTGATCTCCACAGCAGATACGGGTTCACATTTACGTTCTCTATAAGAAAAAGACAGGAATATGAACCTGTATCCCATATGGAGTCGGAAAAATTATAATTGTCCATTGGAGAGCGTATGGTTTTATGAGTCATTCTCTGTAAGCATCAAAGATTTTGACTATGAATATGACTGGAATTTACATGTCACATTAATATTTATTAACAAAAAATTGCCTTTGTAGTGTGAGCATGTATTTTGCGTTGCGAAACGCACGCATTTTGCGGCCATGCTAACGGCTGAATTTATTACCTTGATCCACCATCCTAATTTAAATATACCCGACCTTTCAACGTGAATATGTGCTCGTATTCATTAGCACGACATTTCGCTCAAAAAATATATATTAAGATATTTTTAATAAAAAGGTTAGCAGATACATAAGGGGCAGACGAAATGTTAAGACAGACAAGACAATGACAAAAAAGACTAACAACGGAACACAAACATTGCAAAGAAATCTAATTCTTGAGCAACCATACTTTAGACGTTTTTTTGTACCTTTTAACTAAAATGTTTGTTTATTATATTTTATAACCCCTTAACCATCCCTTGTAAATGAATTAAGGTTCGACAACAAGTTAAGTGTTTTTTAGTCCTAACGGCATGTTAAAGTCTCTGCATATTTACATAAAAAAGCCTTTCAAGTTCCGTTTTATATCAGCGTGCAGTAAGTGTACTACACTTAAACCTTCTGTCCTATTACTATTTTAATATCTAAATTGAAAGAAATTATCATGAATTACTGTAGTAAATCTTACGAACATAACGGTATAAACTATTTTTGGAGTCACTGGACGTTTGGGATTAATTACAATAATGATAGTTATGATTTATCTACTCTTTATACTACACTTTCACATATCTTATTAAACAGAAATTCTCATATTTGATTGATTGGTTTTTCGATAAAACAAATCATAAGTACATTTGCTTAAGTAGAGAGTCTTGTGAAGAATATCCATGTGGGAGATCAGAAGTGCATATTCCAAAGAGACAAAAAAAATTTGAAACAAACTAAAAGATAAAACGAAAGCAAAATCAACAAAGGCTTGGAATCCGCTCCTCTACAAAACAGGAGTGTGATCAGGTGCTCAGAAAGGTCTCCCAAAAGTTTCATCCAGTTTTTAAAGCATTATTTGACATCATGCTATGTTTTTTATCATTTTTCGATAAAGTTTTATATGATTATTCGTTTAACAAAAGACTTGTTTTTTTTGTAAATATCGAGGAATACATGAAAATGTCTCCTGCAAATTACGTCTTTCCGACTTCCTGATATAATCTGTTGGGACTATTTTTTGAATTCCTGGAGCGATTATGCAAAAGAAAGTTTGAACAGCACAACCATTATAAAGAAATGTAACCTACCTATATTTATGACATTTTACTGCAAACTGAAGCGGTAACCAGGTAATCCTACGTTTCATCCATCCAGCTGGTGATATTTGCACAACTGATGTTGGTGGTTTACCTGTGACGGTTGCTATTTTGCAGATTTTTGTTTGATGACAAGCTATTTTTTTCTATCTATGTAAAACGTAATTTATTTGACTAAAATATTTGTTGGCCTATTCTTAGAGATTCATATAAGTTTTGATATTGACAAGTTACAAACTCTTAAAGAATTTCCCCTACGTACGTAAGAACGGACTGCCCTGTTGCTTTCGATAAGTAGAAAAGATGGGGTTTAATAACATAAAAACAGAGGTACTTCGCAAGCGCAACATGATACGACAGCAGCACGTTGAGATGAGAAATGTGAGCAAATTAACATTTAGGTAAGTGTACATGTAGAGATATTATTTTGCTGTGCTGGACGCAATAATGTGCTGGTCACAGTAAAACGCTTGGCACAGTAATATGACTGGATCGGAGATCATTTTTACCCCTATTATTCACCAAAATGGCGTTACTTTTGTTGCATTGTTTATAAGGAGTCATTTGGAAAAAAATAATATCAAAATCTAATAAATAAAAAAAAAATCTATATAATACGAAATTTAATGTTTACCCACTAAAACTCGAAAATGGCAAAACATAGAAAAAATCTGTTGACACTCTAGTGAAAGATCCCATAAGGCAAATCAAATGCAAAAACCATCAAAATCTGATGAAAAATAAAAATGTTTCAAAAGTAAGTAGTGGCCATTTTCCCACCCCGTATATGTCAATATCGGTAAGAGATAAGTCATGACGCTTGTAACTTGCTATGTTCTCCTATTTTTATATTTGTCATGGGGAAAACAAAAAAAAAGAAAATAGAAAAATCTGACAGGAAAAAGAGAACTTATAATAAATTATAAGAAAAAACCCAGTTGGTCCCCCCTAACAAACGTTTGGGCTAGACCCCCAAAATCCAAGTTTTTAGACGCCAACAACGACGAAGACGACATCGCTGTCAACGCCGACAGCGCCATTCCAGAATACGACCGCAATTATTTTTGCGGTCGTTAAAAATGCGAATAACCATTTGTTATACCCTTTCGAAAATGATTTCTTGACTATTAAGAAACAACCATGATGGAGAGTGTTAAAAATTACAGATTCTGTGCTTCGAGTAGAAAGTAGAATTTAAACTCAAGCTTAAACAAAGTTAAATGTAAATTACATATGAATAAATAAAAGAATGATAATATATAATCACATATATTTACATTAAAGTATGAGGATATATTTGAAACAGTTAAATTGCCATCATTCCGTTCAATCTGCAGCTTTAAGGACACGAAGAGATGCATTGCATTGACTTTAACCTTCGGTTCGTGTGCTTTTTACATGAAATCAGAACAAATTTACGCACAACTGACCTATAATACTACAGGACATTGTTTAGATTATACGGTCAATAGGGAAGCCTCGGAAGTCATTTACTACCGTTGAACATAAATACGTATATACATTTATGTCGTCTTAAAACTAAAGACAACACACATTGTGGACATGAACCACTTAAGTATACATGCACGTTCAAATTTAAGGAATTCCGTAAACTTTGGACCATGTCATTCTTTTGCATTGTGTAAAACATGTGAAAATCTCATAATTTGAATTTTCTTTCAACGTTTTGGTCCTAAACGAACCTAATGAATGTTAACCCAGTAAAGTGACTTGAACGCAAACGAATATTAATATTTTTATCCAAATGAGGAATGAGTTACTGCATTTCTGGCGTTTATTCTAAATTCATGATTTATTAAAAAAAAATATATGAAAATGAAAAGATATTTGGTTAATGTCAAAAATATTGCACTCCAACTACGGGTAAACAGTGTGAATTTACAAATCTAGAGCTCTTCACAAGACCTTCAACAAGAGTTGAATAACACTCCTTTGCAAAGATATTAATCGCTCAAAATAAAAAAATCGTGTATATGTAAAATAGTACTGCTCTTACCTGAATGTTAATAAAAGTGTACATGTAACAAAATCAATACAAAGACAAATCAAGGACCACAATTCCTTACTTGGGATAGACACATAAAACATATGGTAGGGTTAAACTAGTTAAGTGGGTACCCAGTCGTTTACAACGAGTGGACAAATGAAAAAAATCACGTTTGACGTCATTCATTAGCCGTTATTCATTACAACTATATGTCATATATTTAATTATGCATCCATTCATTATTTTCACAGTTTGTAGATTTTGTTAATATTTTATCTGCTAAAAGTAAAAAAAAAACTTTTGTTTATTACTCATATATTCTAATGGCATGAGATTTCAGTCATATTTATCAATAGAGATGAAGTTCAAGCTTGTGTAATGAAGTTAAGATAACATTGAATTTAAGCGTAACATCTTCTTCGTAATTTCGGCGTGTTCATCCTCCCAAGTCAGGGGTTTCGAGTTAACGTCTGCCCCCTCAACCCTTTACTTCATTCATAATATTTTGCCGTGCATCAAAGAGCATTTTCTCAGTGGATATTTTTCTCTTAAGGAAGCACAAATAAAAACGATGTCTAATGATATAAGTTTTTATCTAGTATGTTAAAACATAGTAAAATTGAAGGAGATATCTACAACCGACCAAACTGCAAGGGACAAAAAATCTTTACGGGTGGAAGGGGGCAGCTGTGCCCGAGTCCCCTCTTTGAAACACAAAAATAATAATAAGAAAATGAATGGGGTAAATTTCGGCTTAAATCTCCAAATGAAATCAAGAGGTCACAAAAATTAGGCCCCTTCCTCCAAAAGAGTGGATTTACTGCATTAAGGCATTAACGGATTCCTATTGGTAACCAGTTAACTCACCTAATCACATATTGCATAACACGACACTGGGCGCCGATAACAGTCATTTAGATTAAAGCAATCATAATAGTCCGTGGGCTAGGATAGCCTACCGTGCACCCCCCACATCTCTATGGGACCAATTTTTTTTGTCCCCCAAAGCATATTATTAAAGAAAAAACATGTTAACATTAAA
>JARWCS010366289.1:0-18324 GCA_034783895.1 Geukensia demissa | reverse complement strand
ACCTTTAAAAACTTCTGAATCAACCATTCATGGACTGGCCCGTTCTGCTGTCATGCAAGCTATGGGCTTGTTCACACTAGGCTTAACTTAATCCGGATTAACTTAATAACTTAAATCAATAGAAACATAAGTAACGTTATTAATTATGACGTCAGATTTATTCCACATTTGAGTTCACACAAGAGTTTGATCCGGATTAACTTGATCCGGTTTAACTTAACTCGGATTAATTTAATCCGGAATAAATTGAACCTAGTGTGAACGCAATGTCACTTTAACCACATTTACCTGAGTTAATCCGGATTAACTTATGTAGTGTGAACAGGGCCAATATTGCAATTTAAAGTCGGATACAACAATTAAAAAAACATCTTATTCGGTTATCTACAACTGATGGTTAATTACTTAACAATTTTTAGACATTATATCAAAACGTGAAGCAATGCTAATTAACCTCCTGCTGATGATAGATATACCTATTGACTGGATTATTGTTACTAATTAATATTTCTGACGTTTTGTAATTTGCTCTTAATTCCAGTTTCTTGTTGTGATTGACATTGCTCTTGTCTATAAAATGGTTGTGCAAACTAACAAACCAAAAAAAAAGAAGCTCACATGATTTATAGAAGAGATACTTTTGTGGTAGTGTTTTAGACATACTATAGACTTGGTATGTGATTCATCAGTTCCTAAGTTTGACTCAATTTATATTATTTTATTTGAAGTCGTTGACTAACTGGTTGCCCGTTAGGGCTTTGCATCTCTCAATACGGAATGATGATTTTCATGCAACTTTTGTTTCTAAATTATTTCAGCACCTTAAGGCGTAGTCTGTTATCATCTAACAATGTTCTGTTAGATGTATAATTGCAATGCTTAGTCGAAAGGCTATAACAAAGCAAAAACTCCTATAAATTGGCAAATGATCTATAATTTGTCTATTACTTCGGTTACTGCTCTTGTTTTCTTTAATTTTGTCCTTTGACTTTTCGTTTAGGAAAGGTTTGGTACCCGCTAAACTAGTTTAATCCCACCACATGTTTCATGTGGCTTTCCCAAGTCAGGAATTGTGTTCATAGTTTGTCTTTGTGTTACATGTATATTTTTGATAATATTTAGATAAGATCAGTTTTATTTCACGTATACATTTTTTTTATTTGGGGCGATTTAGCGTTTTCCACAAGGAGTGGTATTTTACCCTTGTTGACTTCCTTGTGAAAATCGATAGATTTTGCGAATTCCCTCTCTAACATTTACCCCATATCTTTTCATCTTCATATTCTCATGATAAGGAACAACAGGTATAAAATAGCGATTATTCAGATAACAAAAAAGTATTATTTGATGCTTCACATTTCCTTTTGTGACAAACATCATTCTAGATGTTCTATTTTCCAAATATATAATGCTAAACAGGTTACAGTTTTAAAACTTTCATGATACACTGTCACTGAAAGGAATCGTAGTCTGGATTGACAAAGGTCAAATTATCTGTTAGTCCCAAATACATCTGATTTTCTTGCATTTTGTCATGCTGTTTAGCCAATGCCTTTGCATCGTGTCCTATTATTCTTTTGTTGGCGATTACTACAGTTGTTTGTGTTTAGTATTTGGCGACTCGAGTTAACTTTTATGAACATTACTATACACCGTTTTGAAATAGTCACTGTCATAATACTGCAAAGTAAAATATCAAAGTCTTGGCTGACAAAAGTTTAACGCAAACACACATTATCAAAGAACTTATTATACAATTTATTTTTCTAAATGTTCTAGTTGGCGGAGGCACAGCTGGGTCGGTGCTTGCTAACAGACTGTCAGAAGATCCTTCCATACGAGTACTGGTTCTAGAAGCAGGAGGTGAGGAAACCAGACTACCAAATGTCGAAATTCCATTGCTTTCGACCTTGTTACGGTACAAAGAGTTTGATTGGAACTATCATAC
The DNA here is from genome assembly GCA_034783895.1 of Geukensia demissa. Taxonomy (NCBI): domain Eukaryota; kingdom Metazoa; phylum Mollusca; class Bivalvia; order Mytilida; family Mytilidae; genus Geukensia; species Geukensia demissa. The sequence continues at coordinate 16,376 of JARWCS010366289.1, read as the reverse complement.
AGAGCCACAGGCGAAAGCATTCCTTGGAATGAAAAATAAGGTATGAATTAAGAATGTATTAAGTAGCTATGAATTATGTTTTTGGTTTTATTTTTTATGTTTGCCCTTTGATCCATATTGTCATAAAAGATCCATAATTACACAAAATGGCAAACCTAATGAAATCTCTAATCAATTAGAATTAGTCTCAGATGTTAATTGCTGAATAATATTTCAAGAAAAACTGACATAATGCACGAATGAAAATAAACGAAATACTGCTCACGTTGTTCCAAATAACCCACATTTTTTTCCAGTAGGTCAAAGTAATGACCGAAATAGTTCTCTTTTTACTACAAAATACAAAACACAACACTAACGTATGTTTGTCGACTAGCTCGCAGTTCACATATTTTTTATGATCAGCCGGTTGATTGAGACAAAGTTACCATTGACAAATGCGTGTTTTACAAAAACATAAATATACCAGTCAATTAACACCGAAAATGTACAATATTAAATAATATAAATGTATAAAATGTACACAAAATATCTCTTTTTACAAATCGAAAATTGTCCCGTGGCCGACAAAAAAAACCATAACTGGAAACCTGTGTCCTTTTTTCTATGCCAACGAAACGCAAGTGTAGGACCTCATTGTGAAGATTCAGAATTTTTTATTTGTGCATGAAAGAGGTATACAGTGTGAAAAAAAGATTCGGCTATAAAAGATTTTGAAAAATAGCGTAGCGAGTTCATATTACGGTTATATAGCCATGCAATCTATTATAAATTGAAATTATAACAAAAGTATGCATTTCCTTTTAAACAAATTTAAAGAAAACAAACATTGAATGACCACTATTTTACCAAAACAATTCATACGCGAATTATACGCATGCCAAGAAGACAATCAATTCTCGTCTTACTAACGTGCAAGGGGATTTTTTTTATTCTATTCAAGAATCGTGTTTTTCGGCTAGTGTCAGTGTTTATTGGAAACAAAATTTATGCGCAAATCGTTTAAGATTTACGATCAGTATTTCTGCAACAAATTATGTATATTCAGTATATTTCCATCAGATTCTTTTAAAATCTCCAAGGTCTGAGTTTTGCGTCGTTGTCACTATAATAGTGGCTAGTCAAGTCTTTACTTCAGCCCAATTAGGAATATAAATAATTATAAAATAATATAAAAATGAACATTGAAGCTCCCACATGCGTTTTGCACTTTCTCAAAGTGACGGAATCAAACAGCACGATATATGAAGAGCAATTAAAAGGAAATAGGAATAAATTATACAAATGATAATGGCAAATCAAATAATAATTGGGGAGATAAAGATAATGTACATTTTGTTGATACATTGATGCAGGTTGCCTAATTTTCAGAAGCAAAGAAATCATGTCCAGGACGTCTTTAACATTTTAGCATTAAGTATATTAGAAACAGAGTGCTAATATGTTAAACCTCAACTAAGAAAGGGGGATTCGTCTAAAATTAAGAGTAATTTCGCACTTACAACACTGATAAGTTTTAACATTTGTTCTTTGTAACTTGTTAATGGCCACAGGAGGATAGGTGAAGTAACTTAAACAAAATCAAACATACGAAGATAGAATATTATACAGTATACAGTTATATAATTGCATTGAGGGAAATAACCATTTTATTCTTCCTAAGGTTTGACTATAAGTAGTGAAAGTCGAAGGAAAAATAATATGGCTATTTCCCGAAATCACATTAAATAACTGTTTTATTATTCCGAATAGCAACTAAGGAAAAAATTCGATATTTTTTATGTACACGTCAATGCCAACTGTAGTACACTCGGTTCTTTCGTTGTGTGTTGAAGATTCGAATGTCTTTGATGACGTCAACGGTAAATAGTCAGCGGAACTATTAACCAGTTGACAATCTTTGAAATTATTTACTGGCAAATTCAAATCAATGGCAAAATAGTAATTTTATCTTTTTACCATTAAGTATAGAGAACATATACTGAGGTTATAATAAATAGCTTTATTAACCCTGTTGCACAAGATATTACAATGCCATTCAGATGAGCTCATAATTGATATAACACCACGAAGAAGACTTTATTGATAAAATGCAGTGATAGCTTCATCCAAAACATCGCGAAGGAAGCCCAAAAGTAAATTATTTGTAACGTTTGATAGCTATTACATCAGGTTACATGGGGTAATATCTTAAACAGTTGTTGGATTTCTTACTGCAAGCTGCAGTTGTAAATACAATAATTATTTATGGATAAATGAAAAACATAAGTGCATTGTACTCACTGTGTTAATCACTGCTAGTTTAATTATCTGTATAGACAAATTGGCATTTGGTAATCTAGACATATACATGTCTTTAACAGAGAAACTATCTTAATTTGTATACAAAAATGTTGCTTCTATGCTGAATCAAATATCGCATGACGAGTTATGATTAGGGTGTCAAAGTGCATAAATTTCAAACTAGATCTAAAGGCCATTTTGTCTCGCCTGTAAATATTTGAAACTGATTTTGATTACAAAAATACTTAATTATGCGGATTTATTCGCGCACTGTGCAACACAAACGTACATCCCAACTAAAGCTTTAAACAGATATGAATAGCAAATATGAAGTTCTTTATTGGTATCTATTGTGCATTGTTGAAGGCATGGCAACCTTTTTTTCTAACGACAAATACATCCTTCGTCCTTTTTAAATTACACTAGGGTGTGACGCAATTTTCGAATGTGTGAAGTGTCTTTTGATGTTTTTTTTTTACAAAAATGTGGATTGTACCATATTAAATATAAGGAATTTCTTACGAAATGATAAAAGTCTTCATTTTTTTTATTTGTTTTATCACTTGAAAGCAAAGTTTTCAGATCTGGTCTTGTAAATCGACTGTTGAAAATGGATTTTCAACGATTTTCAATATACGATTCTTTATTTCCGTCATTTGTAGAAGTGATGAGTTTTCTAAGCTCTGGTATACTTTTTGATAACAATTTCTTCGTAGGCACTGTTGCTACATGTATCTATATTATTAACTAATGAACACGACAAAGCTATGTTGTAAGATTGTGATCACATGTGTATGTTTCAAGATCCATTAGATGGACAAGTTCTCATTTGTAAAAGAAATAATGAATGATACATTTCATCTAAAAAACTGCACCTATTTTCACATTTGATATAGTTTTACATCTGAGATTTGCAGACAAACTCGTCGTCGGGAATTTCTTGAATGTTGACCTTGTAGACTATACAGGATCATTTACCAATGTTATCACAAGCAGTCTTCTTTGTATATCTTATCTGAATTGTGATGATATGTTTATTTATTGGTAAATTACAGGTCTACAGGTAGAAATACAAAAAAAAAATATTAGCTTGTTGTGAAGGATAACGTCACGTTGTCAAGCATTTACGTCGCGTGCTTTGTCTTCATGCGCGTCTTTTCATGAAGGAAATAGATCCGACGTTATTCATAAAACCGAACGACGTTTTTTTGTTATACGTTGAAATGAGGTAGATCTTGTGGTGAATGATGTAAAATGTGATATTTTCAGCTCGAGAATATTTTTTTAAATAACCGATAAAAAGATTATAAGACAGTTTGTATCTTGTACTGACTTTATCAGATGAAAAATATTCATTTCGCTCTACAGGCTCACTAAATATTTTCCTTGATAAAGTCAGTCAGTACAAGATACAAAATGTCTTATGTTTCACATATATACTGATGTATACAGGAAGCAATTGTCTTGATATTAGTGCAGGTATAATTAAAGTCATGTTTTATGAGGTTTAATTAAATTTAAAATGTTTCTTTAAAATTGCAGTTATGTTTTCAAAACTATTCAAATCCATGCAAACGCAGATCCGCGTCTAGAGTTGAAATCAAACTTTTTAGTTTTGAAAATTTTCGAGTCAGAGATATAGCTTACAGAAAAGTTAAATCCGCCGCCGGGAAGTAATACCTATGCCTCGCTTCCGCGACTAAAAGCCACAGTCAAGAAAAAAAAACAGAGATAACAAGATGCATTGACCTTAAAAATTAACAAATTTCATGCACAATTGATCTTAGGCTAGATGTTGTTTGTTGGAAGAATATTCAAACTGAGGTGACTTTCATTGATTCAACGTTAATTTATATAAAAGTGTTGCGATAAAAATGTGCATATACATTACATGTATCTGATTATTGTATTAATAGTGAATTTCAATAGTCACTTTACAAAATTTAGGTAAAAAGCATGTACTATGCTAAAATGGTGCTTGTCATAAAAAAGAGACCATATTTATGATAATCAACAACCAAAAATACTATTTTGAAGACATTTATTGATCGAAAAACAAAGCCTCGTCAGTAACAAACTAAATAATGTCTGAAGGATTTTTTTTTATGTATGTAAGAGAAAGTCTAAAATTCATGTCAATATATTTCGTAACAATTGTATTTGTTACTTCTAATTCAATCTTATATGTCAAATAATAACAAATTAAAAATTAGAAGTCAAAACTAAGGACAACAATAAGTACAATTTGAAAAACTTGTTACTTAAATATTACATTTCGTCACCAAGAAATGCTTATCGATGTGTAAACTTCCATATTGCCATAATACTGACCAACAATCTTGCAGCAAGGACAATTACTGATGTTTATCATTGACTATGCTGAAATACAGTTGCCAGGTTGAGACCTTTCGGATATTACACAATAGTTTCAACATAGATTATTGTGTTGAAAATAGATAAAATAAAACTAAAATATCAAAAGTATGTCGCTAGCTTGGTTTTTGTATGTCATTTTTGTGGGCATGAGTCTCTGGATTTTTCGTTTGTTTGTTTTGTTTTGCATTTGTTGATAAAACACGCGGATTTGAGATTGATTAATATAGACTAAAATTACAAAATGTAAAATCGAAATAAAACTTTTTTGAAATTGAGATTGAAGACATGTTTGATTCAAAAAGCCTTCTGTTTTGGTTTTTTATAAAATTATCCTCTAAATTTGTAAGAATTTAAAAGTTTTCTGCTTTAAATCCAGTGTAGAATACCCATGTGAGAGATCAGAAGTGCATAGTCCAAAGAAACAAGACAAATTCGAAACAAACTAAAATATAAAACGAAAACAATACGAAAAAGGTTTGTAATCCACGAACTCCTTTACAAAACAAGAGTGTTATCAGGTGCTCATGAAGGGTAAGCATCACCTGTCTTGCGCGCAACACCCGTCGTTGAATCGTTATCTCTTATCCGGGTTAACGTCAGTCTGAGAAGAGGTCAACTTATTTTTGTATTACCGGTAACAGGTATATTACTAGCTGAGATACACTGATACCATATGGATCAACCAATATGTGATGGCGACCATAAAATTTTAGGAGGGACAGATCGGGTAAATTTTATTCAATGCTATTTTCAGAGATGGCATTTACCTCAAGGTCGAATTATAGGAGGATCCAGTACCTTAAACAGAATGCTGTACTTAAGAGGTAACCCTGCTGTCTACAACGAATGGGAGGAAAATGGAGGATTTGGATGGAGTTATAAAGATGTCATACCATATTTTCTTAAATCGGAAAATATCCAGATCGATGATCTGAAAATATCTGGTAAGTTAGGTTTTCACCAAACATTGCATTGACGAAGATGTTGGAAAAAAATATTATTCCGGTATTAGAACATTTTTTCCAATTAACGATGCACCATTCCAGTCTGAGCTCGTTCAATGCAAAATATATAAAAAACCTGCGATGACCGGTACAATTATTGATAAAAATATCTATTGTATTATCTAATGTACTATTTAAAACCCTTCGTAGATGTTTTTACTGCAGGGAAGTATTGATCATATATGTAAAACATATACAATTAGAAAAGTTGAAATATCAAGATATTCATAATTATTTAGCTGTTATTTTTGTTGCATTTAGCTTACCATTCCAAAGGTGGCCCTATCACTGTCACAGAGGGTGCCCATCCACAGTTAACATCAATAATGCAAGCAGGAGCGGCACAGTTAGGATACAAATACACAGACTGTAACGGGAAGGATCCACTTGGTAATTAATATTATCAGTTATCTACGTTTATATCCGTAGATATGAACATTTTAACACCATGAAGTACCCATCTACGCCCAGAGGCGAGAACGAAGGGTGTACATGGTACTAAAGGGTGTTAAAATATCCATATCTACGGATATTAACGTAGATATCGATTTTATCCCCTGGTCTTAGACTAAATCGCATTTTTAGGGACAAGCCGAAATAAGTATGTAACGTAAATTTTTATTACTGTCAGGCAAAATAAAGTTAAAATCTGGAAAATTTTGATATTCTTTTGCAAAGTGTTGGGTACTACAGATACCCAAATATATGATAAACTACTAGAAACCAAGCCTACTTTTAATCTGCCTGTAAACGACACGCAATGTTACGTCGACGTGCATACGATATATCTATAGTAAATATCAGATTCTTTAAACGACCTTATATCATCTATTTTCAAATCCTGAACGAAAATAGCTAAATAGTGCCGACTTCACCAGCATCGTATTTTCGTTCAAAGATAACAGGCCTTTTACAGCTTGCCTTATGGTGTGGATATTTGTTCATTTTTGAAGGGGTAGTTTACATAAATAGGTCAGGAATTCCATTCAAAAAGATATCGGTCATAAAGACATTTCACCAAACAGTTGAATATTACAGTGATACAGAGAATTAAATCAGAAGTAAATGATATTGTTTGATAACAGAAATACCAGTCCTTTTACAGAATTCAGTTTCCATTGAAAATCACAGTGAATCGAAGTGGAAACGACAGTCACTCTACAGTGAGCGGGAACGTCAAATGTCTTACCTCATCACCTCTGCCATACATGATGTGTAATTGATATTACTTGTATGATAATAAACGCTGCAATTGTTTATGCACGCCATCTCATAGAATCGTAGTTTTCTAAGTTGTTATCGAAACTGCTTCCAGAATCCTAGGGAAGCTTCCCATTGTGCAAGTCAAATCGGGTTTGAACGATTTTCTGTAGATTAATTCGATTTTGAGTAGTTCGTATCAACATAAGACCATAGCTCGATTTGTGTTCCTTTTCCAGTTCGACTAGAACAATCGGTGCAAGAGGAAAAATTGATTGATCGAAAAAATATTTAGTTTCGTCATCATGTAAGGAAGCTCAAATGACGTGTCGCAGTCCCTCTTTTGACGCCATGAGTAAGAAGACTAGGCAGTAAACATTGGATTTCATAAGCAGGTTTAAAATTTGAAAACAATTCTCTTTGATATAATAAATCTATGTGAATTAAAAACATCCGTAATCGAACATGATTACCTGGACTTTGAAAGAGCACACTGTTATTAAAGAGCAATTCTGAATCATCGATAAACTGCGGAGTTTTCAAACTGCAAGAATGAAAGGTCGATAAATGTGTAATATTTTCTATGAAAAATCACAAATGACATCAATTTGATACAGTTAATATTAGTTTTATACGAAAATAGAAAATTTTGGGTGTCTGTCAGAAAGACCGCACCCGAACCCGAAGAAAAACAGAGGAAATTTACAAATCTAGACGAGCTTGGGTGGCTTGGTATTCTATGTAGTTGATTCAAACTTACCTTTACAGATCACTGTAGCATAATATCTATACGGCCTGGGTTTGCGCCTGACTTTGTATCATACAAAAAAGGTTGCGTTTGACTCGAATCGCACGCGAAAAGATTTGGCAAATACATGACCGTGTTTGGTTATTTTCATCGGGAACTCCGGCTCCCTCCACGAATAAAACTGACCGCGGCGATATGACTGAAATTTTGTTGAAAGTGGAGTTAAACCTCAATCAAACAAACAAAACAAATCTAGTGATCAAAATTACCATGGTTAAAGAATTTACCTAAATAAATTGACCAAAACATGTGTCTTTAGAATAATTAATTCGCATTGAATTTTTTTTTACATTGAGCTCATCTGATGAAGGTTCACATATAATGCATCGATATCGATGATTTCGTACTACAGTGTGAAAGCATGACCATTTGCAATTTTGTAGTATTATTAATGCCAATACTTAATTAAGGTGCTGATGGTCAATTCATAATTCAAAAACTGAATGACTTTCTGAAAAAAGGAACCTCTTATGCTCCTTCAGAAAGCGATTTAAATCATTCAGCTGATTTGTTGTGATCAAACATTAATATAGAGAAAGGAGATATGGTATGATTGTCTATGACACAGACGTTCAAAATAATCTTCAAGTTGACATTAAGGTCCCTAAAAATGGACAAATATCCACACCATAAGGTAAGCTAAAATGCCTAATGATATTCGACTGTACTCTTTTAACACAGGGGCGGATCCAGGGGGCAGGGGTGCCCGCCCCCCTCTTTGAAACGCAAAATTGATAAAAAAAAAGAAAAGAAAAGTTTGGAGTAAATTTTGTCTTAATCTCCATCGCAAACCGATAAAATTGATGAATCAAGAGGTCCACAAAAAGTGTCCTTCCCCCTTTTCCAAAAGTCTGGATCCGCCTCTGGAACGGATATATGATTCTGTTGAAGTTAGCACTATATAGCTAGTTTCGTTTAGGATCTGAAAATAGATGACTGAAGGCCATTTTAAGTTTTGATATTTACTATAGAAATAGCGTAATGATGTCAGCATTCTAAACAGAAAGGTCAAACTACTCGATAATGAGATATCATGATGGATTCTTTAATTTTCAACAAAAATCTAAATGTACTTTCCAGGTTTCTGTGCTAATCAAGTAACAATTGGAAACGGAATGAGATTAGATACAGCCTCAACATATATTCGACCAAGCATGAAGCGAAGAAATCTTCACATAGCACTTTACTCGCATGTAATAAAGGTAAACGCCTTTGTAGCACCTGTCGATATTTATTTATTGAGAATAGAGATGTATATCTCAGTTCAGCAGGTAGCTGACGTCGTGTGAGGTCAACTGCAGAGTTTACAAAAATGAGAATCAGATCAGCTTCAACAGTTTTTATATGAAATAGTTTTAGTATAAATCATTATAATTGATAAACAATACATTGTTATAATCATTGAGAAATGCACTGCAAGAATAAGAAATATTGACGGTATCTTGTGTCAATATTTTAACAACTGTTCACAATCAAATAGAGAATGCATAATTCTGTTCAAAATAATAGATTTTTTGCCAAATTATTGTTAGCTAGGGGTCTATATATAAAGATATAAATATTGGAGATGGGACATGATTGTCCATGAGCCAGCCATCTACCAAATACCAGTCAAAAGCCAAAACTTCTACAGGTCACATTTTGGTCTTCAATAATGAACCGGATTCCATACAATGCCAGAACCTGTAAAAGACCCCAAAATACAAAATATAAAGCTATATTCATAAAACACGACAGTCGACTTAATTCAATTTTTGGATGAACTAATCTGCAATGGAAAGAATATTCCATTGTGAGCATAGAATCAGTTTAAATGAGAAATATTGTTCATGACATAATTAAACTGTATAGAGAAAATTATATATGGCAAAAGAGTTTAAAATCAATACACGGTATCCGTCCATAGATTGACCCTTTTTTGGCTCAAAAAATTATCCAATAGTTATCATCCAAAATGAAAGGTTGTTGCAATTTACTAGTATACTTTATTATACTGAAATTTAGGTAATATTCAATTTTAGCAGTTGAATAGTTAATTAGCAAAAAAATGGCAAATATTTCAAGCATATTCTGGACAAAACATTAACGACAATACCTGTTTTGAAGCAGACCGAAGCGCAGAGTCGGATATAACGTGTTTACCTACAAGGTCACAATCCAAGGGAAGATTTGTCACTTAATTGGATGTTTTGACTATACAATGGCTTTGTCTACTGAGTAACACGATGAGTGCCACTTGTAGAGCAAGAGTTGCCTACCCTTCCGGAGCACCAGAACTCAGCCTGGTTTTTGTAGTGTTTGTGTTACTCCAGCTTTATTTTTCAGTGTAGTGTTGGGTGTTCTATGTTTTTCTTTCATTTCTTATTGTTGGTCATGGTATTGTCTGTCTTCTGACTTACCGATTACTGTTTGCCTCTTTGGTATCTTCGAATTCCTTTTAATACAGACACCGTATATCCTGTTAGAATCTGCATCGAGGAATTTTATTTCTTGTTTCTGAATGCCCCGGACAGGACTTAATACCTTTGGTAAGACCCATCCAAGGATCAAACTTTCAGACATTTCTAATTCGATTAGAGAACTACTACTGTAAGGCTTAAATTTTAGTAATATTAAATATACATACAACAGTACTATTCGATATTCTATCTAATATTTAGTAATATTTTGTGACTGGCTTTATTTCAAACATTATAATGTTCAAGTCATTTGGAAACTTGCAAAACCTCACCTTGGAAACAGATCATTCAATCCTCGGAACTGATATTTAAAGACGCTGGATATAAGAAATTTAATTATGTTGCATGTCTGAGTATATTATAAAACAGGCTTTCGTTTTCTTCTGTTATAATTTTATAACATTTCAGATACTTATTTCGAAAGATAAAGCAGTAGGGGTAGAATATTTACGCAATGGTCGGAAGGAGACTGTGGGCGCGTCAAGGGAGATAATTTTATCAGCAGGCGCCATAGCATCTCCTCATATACTCATAATGTCTGGTATTGGTCCTGCACAACAACTTCAAGATTCAAAGGTATATATCAGCTTTTAGTTTGATTAGTGTTAAACGCCACTTGCAGCAGTATTTCTGTCATACCATGAGGGTCAGTTCTATTGGTGGACGAAACCGTGGTGTCCTGGTAGAACAACCGACCTTTGGATGGTAACTGATAAACAATATCCTCATCCTCAGATTTGTGAGTCCATGGATGTACCTGTAAGAGATGGTTTCAAAGACTGGTGTGTGGTGTGAGCTCTTTTAGTACATATAGAAAAAGGATAAGTGGTATGATTGGCTTTGAGACAGCCGCTCAAAGAAACATTAATTACAAACATCCTTAGGTTACCCGGATGCCTCCAATAATTGACAAATATCCAAACCATAAGGCAAGCTGCAAAACCCCCCGAAATATGGGAAATAACCGGGTCAGAGTATCGAGTATTCGGTGGGGCAAAACAAGACCCGGAGGTAGTTTAAATCATCTACATAGACCATTGGACCACCCAGGCTCTACTCTCAGATGAGGAAAAAGCACTAAATTGCAATTCGTATTCACTTGAGTTACTCTTGTTATAATTATTTAGTTCTTTCGTTCACATTAACCGCATATCCATTTTTCTTACTAATAAAAATACATCATCAATACATGGAGAGATATTAATGTATTGTCATTTTAAAGAATTTATTTTGTCTCTACAGATTCCTCCTAAAGCCGTACTGCCGGTAGGAGAAATGATACAAGACCAGGTGATCTTCCCATTAACATTCCTTATGAACGAAACATACACAATAACACCTGCCAGGTCGTCCAGTATCATCAACAGATTAAAGTATAAATTAACATCCAAAGGTAAGCTGTTGAATGGTGACATAACTGATATATTCAACCCGTCATAGTAGAACTGATACATTCAAGTTGTCATAGTAGAACTGATACATTCAAGCTGTCATAGTAGAACGTTTAACTAGTTAAAAGTACATTTTAACATTAACCCTTTAATATCATTATTGAATAATCATTAATCCATTGTTTTATATATATTTACTTGGTGCATTTCATTTTTGGGTCATCTGACGCGCACGAGTCTGTCTCAATTATATCTAGGCGATTCATTCAGAATATAAAAGGAGAAATTATGTTTTTACACTCGTATAAGAAATTATTCGTTTTTCTTTTCTTATTTCGTATTATGAAAAGTCCACTTCGCTGATGCACTCGTTTAAGAATCTATTATAATTTTCTTGAGCACAAAAATATTGTAATTTTCAACTATACAAAATTAATACCTTTTTTCTTTCCTTAAACACAAAGTTAATTACCTCTACCAATATAATTAAGAGCAAAAACCTTACTCATATTTGACATTCAACTTGTTTACGCATGCGTTATTTTAATTATGTTTGTACGGTAGATGTGTGATTTTTTATTAAATGCTATTTCAATGTTTAATAGGCATGCTAGTGTCTAATGGAGGAATAGTTGGACATTTGCTTTTGGATACTTTAAATTCTAGTTCAGCGGTTAAAAAACCAAACATTATGATAAGCATGGCTGCCATATTACCACAACATTGGGAGAGCTCAGAAACAACAGAAAAGTTGGTGAGTATGTCTTGACTTAACGACAATATGATCTCAGAATAAAATCAATGAAATCGTTTGTTTTTTATAACGAATCTTGATTAAATATTAGTACAGGAGAAGTTTTATTATATACAAATTTGTATAGTATGGCACTGTCCAAAGTTAAGGGGATGGTTGAGCGCTCACAAACTGGTTTAACCCCTCCACACACTTAATGTGCCTTTCCCAATACAGTATCCTGTAGTCCCGTGTTGTCGGTGTTTAATTAATCATTTATTGTTATTTGTTCACCATTTTTAAATAAATTATGTCTATTAACGTGTTTTATTAATAGTTTGACATTTTTTAACTTAAGGGGACTTTTACAGCGTTCGTAATGGTATGAACTCCGGTTCGTTATTGAAAGCCATAATGGGACCTGTAGTAGTTTTAATTTGATTGTCATTTGTTGGATGGCTGTCTCATGGACAATCATGCCACATTTAATATTTCTCTATGATTGTCAATGTGACAGCCATCTATCAAATAACAGTCGAAATTCAGCTTCTGCAGGTCACGTTACGGCCTTCAACAATGAAATGGTATCAAATGCATAAAAAGCTGTAAACATACAAAATATGAAACTATTTATATAAATAGGAGAACCAACCTACTCTTTGAGAAAAAAAATTAACTGAGAACTGATAACAGAAATGTGTAAGCAAAGACATCCCAAAAAGGAATGTCTGAACATTTGCTTAAAGACTACTCTTGAACTGTCATTATTTTAAAAATTTTAAATCTAAAATATAGAGTGCGATTTTCGAGCTTTATAAAATTATTTCAGCGTTTCTGTCTTTGCATTTATTTTTATTTATTTTAATCAAAAGAATGAATTATCCAACAGTAAGTTGTTTTTGGCTTACGCTATGAAGAAAACCTTTTACATACTTTTATTTGCCCCTGAATTTCTCTACGGAGATTTAACATTGAGGGTCGGCTATCTTCGTTGTTGGCGGGAGCTAGATAAAGTGATTTAAGTGATTGCACACATTCCTTTTGTTCGGACCTTTTCTTCCGATTCTTATAAAAAGAATTGCTTTTACATTTCCATTCATGTGCTCCTGAAACCACTTTTGCATGTTATTTAATCCTAGTTAATTACTTAATTATTACTCAGCTTTGATAATGTTTACTCCCGGTCTAGCGCTAGCGTTTGGAAAGAGCAACTTCCGGTAAACTAATGGCTGATTTTACAGTGCAAAATCCCCGAAGAGAATTAAAAACTCAGCACAGCTTACAATACATCGTGATTGCTAAAAAGTATTATAGCAACATACTTGCATTTTTTCAATCTACAAAATAAACACTATTTTATTAAGAATACGGTAGACAGTTGTACCTGTTCCAACAAAGTCTGACATGGAGTTTAGTTAAATATGGACAAATCAAAGAAACAACATGAAAAAACAAGATTGAATGGATAGTAATTATTCTTTTCGTCCTCAATACTGGTCTTTACATTTATAAGACAATTACAGCAGAAAAAAAACATATATCGTAAAATGCATTAACAAGTGGTATCCGTGGTAAATTGTTTACAATGCTCAACAATGAGTGATGAAATCAAAAATGCAAAATTTCAGAATTACAAAATTATAATGTGATATTTAAAAAAGATGTAGATGAGACAAACTGTGAAATTTAGCATTTAGTTAAACGTCTTATTTTAGATGCAAAATGGACATGGGAATAATAAAATAACTGAAGGGTTTACAATGTACGTTCAGCTACTATCACCAGCGAGTAAAGGAAATATGACACTCACTAGTAACAACCCGTTTGACCACCCAGTAATAGATCCACAGTATTTAACGGAGGAACAAGATATTAAAGATTTAATACAAGGTAATTATTGCTTATATAAAAAACGAATATTCACAAAAATATTATTCTGATGCTTATTATTCTTAAGATAACTAAGTTAGTTGTTATACTTTTAGTCACAAGAAACAGATTTATTGCAATAAGCATCGTACTTCAGCATATGAAGATTTCACCAGAAACTATCAAATTAAATTTGAAGATAAAATTATAATGGATGGAAATGCCAATATGAAAATGACCATTGATGTTTTTAACGTTAAAGAACCCACTTGTATCCGGTGAGGTTGTTTTGTTCATACATGTATCAGCTGAAGTCGTCACTCCAGAAATTCTATGGTCGATACCACGATCTTTTTGGTCGTTATGGAATATCTTTGTTGTGTGTTCTATGTTTGTCTTTCGTTTCATTTTGTTGGCCATGGTCTTGTTTGTCTTCCGATTTACGATTTCTGTCTGCCCCTTTGGTATCTTTGAATTCCTTTTCATACATTATAATTGACGTTTTCCTGTAGAAAAGCCATTGTACATCAAAGTCTTATTTTCTTTACCCGAATCCGTTTTATATTTAATCTTGATCTTGATGTTTATATAATAACGATAATTACATAATCGCAAAGGTATCAAGAGCCTATCACCCAATGCATTTGACTGTTAAAACACTTGAGTTGTAAATTTCGTATATCTGGTTTGATAAGAGTTGCCTCCCATAAGTAACGTAAATCAATATATCTCTGTAATAGTGAAACTAAGGGTTTTTGTTATTTTTGTGTAATTTTATTATGCATAACAATATATTGCAAAAATCAATCGTTTTGTTGAGATTATTCTTGCGCATCAGAATGGTTTTTCTCTACCCGACTTTTCAAAAAATAACAAAACTTAAGGTTTCAACTATATTGAAATGCCTTTCGGGATACCTTTTCTATCGATTATTCATCTTTTAATTTACTTTTTTTTATTATTGCGCTTCCATTTAACAATAGAATGCATTCAGAAAAGCCACAACACCAATATCAAACCGGAAACAAAAAAAAACAATATATAAAACTTAAGAAAGATGTAATTTGCTACCCATATATACATATATATATATATATATAATTTAGCAACATTATGTTTTTGAAGAACAAAACTTGATAAAGTATTAAAGTCAATTTATTGTAAATGTATGACTTCCGGAGCACCTGAAATCATGTTATCTAGTTTTCAGTGTAGTGTTGTTTGTACAATGTTTGTCTTTCGTTTCATTTTTTAGCACTAGTCTTTGATATCTTGGAAATCCTTTTTATATATCAACTGATAAATATTTTTGTAATTTTTTTAATTGTATATTACAAATAGATGTGTTTCTTATTAATTCTTTGCAAAGTCCAGCAAATGACAGTCTCAAAATCAATACAAAATTTAACATGTTTAAGACTCATCTTCCATCAAATGTTTTTACAATATTTATACAACGACTTTTCTGCAAATGGAAACAATATATGATATGTGTTGACTGAAATGACAAATAACTGTTGAAACAATCAGATTTCATTTACACATGCATATTTAATTTATTATTGTTCAGCATTTATTCAGCTCATCCCAGTTACCTTTTTAAGATGTCGATTATAAAAAAAAATATATTGTAGGTATCAGAACAGCTTTAAAACTAACAAAGACAAAAGCGTTTAGAAAGATACTTCCACGACTTCCGCCATATCTGTACAAGAAATGTAGTAGTAATAAGCCAAACAGCGACGCTTACTTTGAATGTGTAATTAGATATACTGCTTTCCCTGTAAGCAACATAATAGGAGCTAATAAAATGGGTGGAGTGAAGGATAATACGAGTGTCGTGGACCATCACCTCAGGTAAATCTATATATACACTCCTACAAAAGTTAAGCACCACCTTATTTATTTTGTAAATATCTTTTTTAAAATTTATATTTAAAACATGTGGTTTTGCGACCACATATTTGTCAACATAAACTTGAATTTGACATGCGATACGTCATCAATCGATTATTTTGTGTTGTGTTAGTGTGATACGTAATTACACAAGGCATGTTTGTAATTTTTAAGTTGTAGAAGCTTAGATTGAGCATAATTGCTGGAAAAGTAATGGCTAGGCGAAAATTAAGTATAGCGGAAAGATGGCAAGCAGTTGGCATGTCACAGACGGGTTTAGGCAACAGAAGGGTGGCACAGCGTGTTGGTGTGCACCATTCTGTGATTGACCGTCTTATGGATCGTTTTCAAGCGACA
>JARWCS010366279.1:0-10436 GCA_034783895.1 Geukensia demissa | reverse complement strand
TTGGCCATGGTCTTGTCTGTCTTCCGACTTAACGATTTCTGTCTGCCCCTTTGGTATCTTCGAATTCCTTTTATGAAGAAATCATCACACTTTTTACCATAGTACTAGACCGGAAAATTATTATTTTAAAAGAAAACATGGTTGCACGGTTTTTAAAAAGCCTTGGGCTTATCATTGGAAAAGCACCAGTTTTTTTAATAAGTATTGTCTTGTAGTCCAAAAAAAATACAGTACACAATGTAACACAAACCTGCAGCCAAACATAAAGCATTTTGACTTTTAGTGATTACCGGTAATCAAACAAGTTTGGACACAGAAATGTCTCGCCTAAAATTTGGAATTGCTGACTAACAAATGTGGACCGTGGCAAAACAAAACTTTGACTTCACTGTGAAAATGAGGTCAAGGTCAAAATAAATATTGTTGACTGCCTGGTACCCATCAAGATCTAACTACAGATCAAATATGGTGTGTCTAGGTTTAACAGTTGTTGAGAAATGGACTTGAATGTGAAAAAAATCAAAGTCACTCAACTGTGAAAATGATGTCAAGGTCAGATGTCATATTGCAGACTGGCAAGTACTCTCCAAGATCTAACTTTAGACAACATGTAGTGGGTATAGTATAACAGTTGTTGAGAAATAGACTTGAATGTAAAACACTTGTCACAGGTTTTCAAATTTTTAACAAAGTAATTGAATTATCAAAATGAGGACAAGTTCAAATGACGTATGACTGGTCGGCAAGCTCATGTCATGAACTACTATGCATACCAAATTTGGATAACCTGTGTCAGTTTCAGAGTTATAAAGCTTACAACAAAGTTAAAGCCATCCCCGCCAGGGAGTTACACCTATGTCTGGCTTTCGCAACTAAGGGTTGTAGGCGAGACAAAAAAAAATAAAAGGAGATTACTGGGAACTGACCCTTCTTATGAAGGCTTGTAAGATGCTTGTACATGGTGTAGATGATTGTTGGTGTTTCCATTGAAAACAAATTACAAACCATAATTAACTCGTACTTGGATTTTCTAAAAGAAGCTAAGGTAATAACTTTGGAAAAGTTTCGGTAACTTCAGAAAATACTATTTATTTATAGTAAAAGTGTTGATAATTTTAACAGGTTTAATGATAATTTTTTTTCTCAGAAACATATTATAACTC
The DNA here is from genome assembly GCA_034783895.1 of Geukensia demissa. Taxonomy (NCBI): domain Eukaryota; kingdom Metazoa; phylum Mollusca; class Bivalvia; order Mytilida; family Mytilidae; genus Geukensia; species Geukensia demissa. The sequence goes on along the minus strand of JARWCS010366279.1, from coordinate 9,273 downwards.
ACTATTTCCTCTATTTTTTTTTTTTAAAACTGGGTTTAAAAAATTAAAATATAGTAAGTTAACAGTTCGCCTGCCAATCGGCAAACAATTTTATCTACCTCGTGACTTCTTACAAAACTCTATATCCAAGGCGGGAAATGTTGTAGCAGTTGTCCTCAATTTTGGACAAACCAATTACGTTTCCCCTCAAAGTTTGACCAACTTGTGTGCGACAGTATAGATTTTATCAAAATAGAAATCGACCAGCGCAGTTTCTTTGAAGTTACATCATTAGACAGAGGGGTTTTGACTAAAGTAACTTTATCGCATATATAATATTAAAAAAGGCTCTCCAAAGGTAGTTAAAATATTTTATTTGATCCATTTACTCCAACGTTTCGGCCATATAGGCCTTCTTCAGTGTAACACAGTCTTTTTTGTTGTTACATGGCTTCAATCTATAAATCCTACACTGTTTATATATCTCAATATGATAAGTTTATCGCATACAGTTTTTAGTTTTAATAGGCAGAATTTCACATTTGATTTTAAGTAAATAATTTTTTACCTTTCACCTTATTTTTTGTATAATCTATCGTTAGCCTTTCTTCTAAACGGACAAATGTCATTTAATCAATTTTAATCAAAGAGTCAAAACTTCAGGTATAAATTAAATCTGACTTTGTTTGGTGTCTGTCGTCTGTGAAAAGCCAGATACTATATTTAGAAGGTTCGCCTTTGGCTCACCTTCTAAATATTGTATCTGTCTTCTAAAAGACGATAGACACCAAACAAAGTCAGATAACATATAACGGCTAAATTTTTAAATAATTTATCAAAAATATTTGTACCTTAAATGCATTCTCTTATCTAATGGTTTATCTTTATCCCCTGGATACATAAGGCCTTACAAAAAACAAACTGAAAACATTTTCATATGTTTAATTAAAAACATCTGTATATTTGTACAAACAACCATTTACACAAAGTATATTTGTAGATCATTTCACTTATCTATTATATCACAGACTGCACTATTCTCTAAACCTTTCTTTCTGTTTCTTTAAACTGTGGATGATTCCTGGTCTTGGAATAAATTTGAATAACTTAGAATAAAACATGTGGAAAATTGCCAACAGGCAAATTTTAACATTTCATGATTGCAAACGCCTTATTTTTGCACTCACACTGAACCATTTAAATACTGTAAACTCAGATTATTTTGTGATATTTTTTATAATTGCAAAAAATTTATATGATGAGAGAAATAATAATTAAAACTATATTTGAATACCATTATTCATATTTCTGCCGTTTCACAAAATGGCAGTAATTTATCTCACATTTTTGTCTATTAAAAAAATAAACACAACATTTACTGATTTTCAGTATCTCAAACTACTCATTCCTGAGGAATAATTATTTCTTATATTTAAGACAAAACTTAAATTAAGCATTTTAAAAGCCATCTTTTCTATTCCCCATTGCTTTTGATTTTTTTATTGAAAGAACTTTATTTTAGAGGTCACCTGTTTTAAATGGTCACTTTTGCTTCTTCTATGGTTAAATTTAATATCAATTTCAACCATTACCATGCATTAATTAGAATCAAACATTATTTTCATTTATATTCAAAAACAATATTGTGACTTTCCAGAAGCACTGGTAGTCATTTAATAATGATGGATACTTTGACTCTGTGTTGGGAAATAAAACTATCAGTACCATATTTCACAAACATCAAAGTGATGGAACATTTCATGGGAATTAAAAACTCCTCCCTTTTTTAACAAATACAACACCATTGGGAGATTAACAAGGTCAAATATATATATACACCATAAATAAAATACAATTCATTATTTGATTACCTTCTTTTTTGGGAAGTTTAATTTTTCTATTTTTTCATTAAAATCTGCATAAAAATTTACATAAAAACAGAGCTATTACTCACAAAAATGTCCTCATTAAAATGAAAGTTGATTTGAAAAGTTAAAATTAAACAATTGTTATGACATTTCACAAGCATTTCCTTTATACCAGTAGTGAGTAGACATGCAAGTTTTAAACTTATGATAAATATTCAAAAATGGTGTACCACAAATGATTAAAGTCTTTATTATTTAAAACCATAAAAATTAATGAAATTTACATTTCCGGTTTTGCAAACCTGTATAGGCATATATTAAATATTTACAAATAATGATACTTCCAATTTCATCAAAAAGAAACACTAAATGATCTGGAATACCTTATTCTAATACAATGTGCTCAAAGGTTGTCACCATAAATAAAGACCACCCTTCAGCAATTAAAAAGTGTCCTCTTGAAAGAGATGACTTTTGTTTGAAAGGAAATTTTGAAGAATGACTTTTGGTTGAAAGGAAGTTATGAAGAATTTGCTAAATGCAGACAAAGAAACTGGTCATTATAGATTTGTTTTTTTTTTTGTTTGATTGGGGTTCAACGCCACTTTTAACAATATTTAAGGTGGCCAGTTTTACTGGTGGAGGAAGCTAGAGTGCCTGGAAAGAATCATCTACCTTGGGCAGGTAACTGACAAACCTTTTCATGATCCGAGTTAAAGGCACCCTTTATTGTATGGTACTAAGTCAGACGTGAACTCACTCCTTATGGATGAAAGGCTACAGTGATCGGTACTGGTAAGTTTAAATCAACTGCATAGACTGCTCAGCCACCCTGGCCCGGTTTCTATAGAGAGCGACATCACATTTTGCCAAAACAAATAAATTAAGATCCTGTTTCTAATGAGTTCTATTTTCTATAAAAAAAAGGCAAACTATAACATTATAGGATGTCACTCTTAACTAAACGCTCATGATACTTGTTTATATATTGGTAATCTTTTAATATACTTATACTAGCAATGAGAGGACAGAAGCATCTCTGAACTAAAAAAATTCATTTTAAATTTGCCATTAACTTTAATTGAAAAACAAGTCCAAGTGGGACATAAAAACTGTGCATCCATGTGCAATAAACTACAAAAAGATGACAATATCAACTACATGAATACATTCAAAAAGAAAAAAAAATGATCAAATAATTTTTATACTAAAAATATTCATTATTCATTAAAAGTTATATAAAATCATAATATTTACTTGCAAACTACAAATAGGCCAAAAATATTTATTCTGGCAATGATGCATAATGTATTCTTTATACATTAGAACTATTTTAAACAGATCTATATTTAGCACAACTTGAACTTTACCTTTTTTACTTTTCCTGAACCAGGGATAATTTGTTTTGAATGCATCCAAACGCATTTTTAATTGTATCTACATATTCATGATATTCAAGATTGTATAAAGTTAGCACCAATAAGATTTTCTCGACAGCTCTTTACAAAAGTGGATAATTTTTAAAAAAAAATGTCACACCTATATAGTATACAATTGCCAAGACGACATTAAAACCATTGGATTTGACTTTGCTTCCAATAGAGAAAAGTTTGGTTCCAATTGAGCAAATGATTCTATACTCCATGTCAGAGTTTGCTGAAACAGGTAAAAAGGTTGTGAAAGAAAAACTGTGTACCGTATTCTAATAAAATAATGTTTATTTTATAGATTGAAAAAAGTGCAAGTTACTTGCAGTTATACTTTTTAGCAATCATGTTGTGTTTTAAGCTGCACCAAGTTTTTAATTCTCTATGATGATTTTAATTAACCTGCAAAAATGCATAGTGGAGGGCCTGAATGGAATTTTAAAAGTAATTCTTCTGATAGGTATTGCAAGAGGGGGTCAGAATGAAAAAAAAATGTTCACAATTTTTCAAATAACTTTATCTAGGTCAAACTTCAGCGCTCCCGCCAAAAACAAAGATGGCCAACCCTCAACATTAAATCCCTGTAAAGAAATTCAGGGGCAGAAAATAGTATGTAAAACGCTTTTGCATAGTGTAAAGCTTAAACTGTTAACCGTGGGATAATTATGTATTTTAATTTAAAATAAATCCGAATGCGGAAAGGCACATATAATTTAATTAAGCCAGAAATTCGCACTCCAGAAAAGCTTGACATAGGGTATAGACAAGGAGATTTTTTAATGAATTTCTCATAGAGGCCAATGCTAAACCAAGTTCAGCTGACACAATCAAAAAAAAGTTTTAATATGTTTCCCATAAATTCCTTAATTAAACTAAGTTTGACTGATTCGGCCAACTTGGTCAGTGGGTGGGTTCATAGAATACAATCTTGAAAGGGACTCACCTAGTGACCACTCATCCAAAGTTTGATTTCTATTTAGCAAGTAGACATTTTTTTTCATGAGTTTCCTATAGTGTGTCCTATGTGAAACCAAGGCTGAGGCGGCCATCTTGGTTGGCAGGTGGGGTCATCAATACATTCTGAAAGGGACCTACCTATTGACAATGCCACCAAAGTTTGGTTGCAATTGAGCCAACTGTTGAAGACAACATCTTTTAATGAATTTCCATTGGGTTCTATGTTAAAAGAAGTTCAACTGTAGCAGCTATCTTTGTTGGCCAGTGGGGTCATCAGATAATATTCTGAAGGAATATTACCTAAGGACCAATTCACCAAAGTTTGTCAGAAATTTGCTGGTAGATTTAGAGGAAAAGATTTTTTTAGAAAAACCCTTTTTTCTATTTTCAGTATTGGCAGCCATGTTGGTTGGCCAATCACAACACAGACACAATTCTTAATGGGGGCCATCCAAAAACCTTACCCCAAAATTATGTTACAATTGGCCAACTAGTTTTAGGGGAGAAGATTAAAATGTAAATTGTTGACAAAAGTCAAGTGATGACAAAAGCTAACATGGCTTTTAAGGCCACGTGAGCAAAAGAACCAAATCAAAATTACAAAACTTAAAAGTATATGCATTTAGCAATACATTTATATACATAAAGAGTTACAATTCTTCATTCAAATTGATTTTTTATAGAAAGATGAACAATCTGTCTTTTGGAATGTATTTTTAATTCTTTATTTGTATTCACCCACTGTTATATAAAATCATTTGTGGATAAAAACAAAATATGGTCCACTATGAAATGGTGTTAAATACATAAATACCTATTTAGAAATAAGTCTATTACAAATTATTATAAAAAAGTATGGACACAGAAATGTATCACCTGCAAATCAAATTTTACCAATGTGGACTGAGGCAAAAGAAAAGGTTGACCCAAAAATCATATCAATGAGACACATTTGACCTCAACAATACTTATCAAAAAAAATGTATGATAATAAATTATGTCAACTATTGTTGAAAAAAGATGATATGAGTCACAATAATTAAATATCCATTTCTCTGGATAAGATATTACAACAAGGAATTGCAAAACTGAAATTCACTGCGGGTGGGCAGCAATTTATTTTATTTTTTTCCTATGACCGTCTTTAGACATTACACTTCTGTGACTTTAGTTGGAGGGATACTACCTAGAGATTGCCAATATACTAAAACTATCATCAACTATAGACCTTATTACTTTTAAAATCCAATATTTTCGACAGAAAGTTACTTCTAACAAGATTTATGACTGTTTCAACGACGTCATTTTTAATTCAATTCTGATTATCTCCCTTTGACCACTATGAATTTCTGGACCGTTTTCGGTGTGGATATTTTTCAAGAAATAAAAACAATTGATGCAGCGGTAAAAACTGATCGCTGCTGGGCCTGAGAACCGAACATTTTTTTTTTGGGCCTAAAGAATGGCAATATCAAATACAAAAATCTGTCTAAATGTATGATACATATATATGGTAAAAAAAAGTTTACATTCAGTTTTGTTGACATTTTCTAATATCGAGACAAAATCTGTAAATTCATCAAAATTTTAAAAATACTTGTATATACCACTATATCTTAAAATACTAATGTTTGGTAGCACTATATGTATATCTAAGACTTCTGATTCTTTTGAAATCTACAGTCTTGTGTTCTGTTCGGAGTCTTCGTCCTCTTCATTGTTGTCAAGAAGACTGGTATGATCTATGGATGGGGGTTTACGTTTTCCACTTAGTCGAGAGAGTAAGCTCCCTTGTAGACTTCCTTCTCGACTGGTTCCCTCATAACCTATACCTCTCTGCACTGATATTACTGCTGTCTGGTCCTTCAGATATTGTTGGTGATATTCCTGTGTCAACAGCTTTTCTTTTTGGGGCTTTTTAAACCTTAAATAAATAAATCAAGATAAATTAAAACAATTTCAATGTTGTGTTGTTTCTATGAATATAAAATGATGCTGAAGAAGGCCGGTGGCGTAGCCGCAAGCTCCAACAAATTTAATAGCCTTTTTAAGTGTTTTTATGTGTAAATCAGGATATATATACATCAGTATTTTAAAAAAGATATATATTCAGGGCATTTCAAAACTATCAGCAGCTGTGCAAATTGCTCCCAATTCAAATCATTTCCCCCTAAATTTTTATGAATAATAAATTGAGGAGCTCTTGTGCAGCATGATACCACTGCAGCACACTGACATGTTAAAGATGAACAAATTGGCCTTTGATTAAGTGTGGACACAATATTTCCCTCGAAACACCATAATATGCTGGACAGTTTTATTCAAAATTGATTTTTTTTCCCCAATGTTGACCCCTTTCAGCTCCAAAACAGTAAGAGATAAAGACAATCTGTTGACATCTAACTAAAAACCCTCAATGAGATATTCAAATGCAAAAAAAACCATCAAATCAGATGAAAAATAAAAATTGCTCATCTCCTATAATGTCACATTTTTTAACCCTTTGACCCTTTATACAAAAATATGTAAATGCTACAAAAAATGCTTAGGTAACTTTTGTTGCATTTTTTATATGGAATCATTTGAAAATACCTGAAAATTCCATCAAAATTAGATTAGAAATATAAAAGTTTCAAAAATTAGAGAGTGCATGGCTGTTTTTGGACCCTGTATATCTCAATAATGGTAAAAGATAGGCACTTACACTTGTGGCTTGTTATGTTGGCTTTGTCATGGGGAATACAAAGAAAAAAACCCCAAAATTGGAAAAATTGATAACTTACATTTGAAAATTTAAAAATCACCATTTATTTCCTCCTTAAAAAAATGGGCAAGGCTAGATCATCCAAAATCAATCCCAACCTGTATTGTATATTGGTTATCATTGTGTTAAAATTTCAAATGGATCCAAATAATAGAACAAAAGTTATTGAACAGAAACCTTACTGTCTACAGAAGCCAAGGCGAAGGTCCAATATATACCCATAACGTAATACAACTGCAAAATTTTCGCTTTCATATAACAATGCATTCTTTAATGATCGGTGCATTTTATCTATTTCTGGTATGCCATAATTTTTTCCCATATTTTATATGTCATAACTAAGTTGACTCCTTTTCATTGGTCACAAGCATGTGACCGACTGACCACATCACAAATGATCGTCCCTGAAAAAATAGATCTTTATTTAAAAGCCCTTTTTTTCAATATTCATTGATAACACTGAATTCAGTAATGACCTTTAACAGTTTTCTTTTTTACTGCATCTTAATATGCACACCAAAGATAAGATTTTGACAGAGGAAAAAATATCTACATGAATGACGTCCGACCACATGTGACAAAAGGTCAGCTAAAACCACTCTGCCATTCATTTTATGAAACTAAGTCAGCTGTTGATATTGCTTTTTCATGTTGTGATTATTAGAGAAAAAGGTTTCACAATGATTTAGGGTGGTTAACATTTTTTAATCTGGTAAGTTACTTATTCCCTATTCATTGTGAAACAACCCCATCGACAGGCCAAAGTGGAATTGGATTGGTCATTAAATTCACTCTTAAAATATTTTGTTACTTTCAACATCAATTATCAAAATGTATGAGAAAGTAGGCTGGATCTTTTAATCTCAACACATGCATGAGTAAAATATATGTAAATTTAATGCTAACTTACATTTTAAGAAGTAATGATGAAGTCACCACAGAGACGGATGACAATGCCATGGCAGCCGAGGCCATCCAAGGTTTCAAGGTCAAACCAAGAGGCATAAAAACTCCTGAAATTAAAAATAACATACTTGTTAAATTAAATAAATAACTTTCATGTTCATCATTATGTTTTTATGGATTATTTTATTTCCAAATTACTCTCTAAATGTTATTCAGTTTTCAGCCATTCATCAGGTTTTCAAAAAATTGATTATAAACATATTTTATAGATTATCATTGTTCTTCTTTACAAGATCAATTATATCCATCAAGACTTTTACATCAAGACGAATATGAAAGATTGAGTATATATAACCAAGGATAATCTGTTTATCGCTAGAATGCCATGTAACGTCAGTGATGACATCAAAGAACATTGGAATCAACGGTATTTTTTCATACAGCTTAGTTGCATCATAATAGATTTCTTCAGCCAGTAAGATCAGAGGAAATAAACACAAACCAGTGATTAGAATTGATTATTAAAGCCATGTGCAGATTTTTAGACGACATCACCATTCAGCTGGGATTTTCAAACAATATCTTAACTTAAAACAGCAAAATCAGTCCATTGAAGAACGAGAGAACAAAATCTTACATTGTTCAAAACATTGATAATCATATTTTCTACAATCTGGATAGCTAAACTTTCAAATTTCTTGCCAAGGCTAAAAATCAAAGGCTTGACTGTATTGACTGTAAAAAATATGATTATCAATGGCTTATAATTTAAGATTCTCTAAGTATTGTTAACAATTTCCCCAAAGTAATTGTTGTAACTATTGTGAACAAAAAGTCCTTGTAGCTATTATTAATAAACTGTAAAATTGTAGTACCTTAAATTGTTGACCTCATATGTGTTGGAAAATGATGTTAAGGATATAAGACATCAGACACATATATCTTTGAGTAAACTAGGTCAGAAATATCACTGAATTATCAAGTTCAGTTAAAGAACAAAAAGCACAAAATGAATGAATAAGAATATCCAATATTAATGACCAACAAATTTTTGCAATGAGAAACAGAAATAAGCGCGAAAATTTGACCCTGGTTACTGGACCCTTAAAAACCGGATCAAGGAGGTGACAGACAAACACATAATCACATTTAGGATTCGATTCCAGTGAAACTTTTTGTTTGTGACTACACCTAATCCCATACTAACACTGTTTAAGTCTATTCAGGAAATTGTGAAGTGAACCCTCTATGCCTTCCACGGTTAATTTCTAAAACAAGAATCGAATCCCTAATGGAACTTAGTATTGGGTCTTCCTCGGAAGACGTGTGTCGCCTGCTTGCTCTTTGGCAGTGCGGCAAAGAAAAAACGGAG
>JARWCS010366268.1:0-10437 GCA_034783895.1 Geukensia demissa | reverse complement strand
CTTTTTACAGATATAATCTAGATAGAAACCAAAAATTAAAATTTTATAACACAAAGCTAATAAAATTAAAATTTTTATAACATACATATTAGCTATCTCCATACCAAAATCATTGCCTCTTTTCAGGAATAAACTTCTGCACTTCCTCTTTTCTTTTGAGAATTCATGGCGTATTGAACTACAAGGAAAGATTAACATCCCACCCCAACATAGCAATTGGTTCAACAAGTACCAAGAAGTATTTTAATGAGAATTTAATTGTATGAATACTTGATAAAAAAAACTATAAAAAGCATGTTCATGCATTAAAATAGTCTTTTTTTCTACATTTTTATTAACAAATACTGAATGATTTATGAAAACTTGTGCATTTATCATGATTATCACAAAAATAAGTACTTCGTATAGGAATATCCAAACTGCAAACAAAAAATTGAATATCTTACAGTTCATCAACTTTCAACTTCGGAATTTTTTTCCACTACTTCCGAGTCATTGTCTAAAATATACAGAATGACAAACACCCTATCCCCCATATCTGATAGACTTATCATCAAACACAGCATTACCAATATTAGGGTTAAAACAGCACTGCATAGAAATAGAGAAAGCTGCATATTGTCTGATCTTTTCATACTTATCAAATATTCAAACCTGCACATACAAGTTAACCTACATTAGAAGAATGATTTTCTCCTTTTACTTTCAACTTTGGGCTTAAAAATAAAGAATGATTTATATCCCAACCCCCACAACTTTGGTTAAGTAAAATGTATTCACCACAATATGCATGATAAATGAATATAGTCAGTTATCAAGATCTTGATACCTTTCAAATATTCTAACATTTTGACATTCAAGACTTTTTGAAATGCAAGACAGGATGACTAAATATTTCTAATTATAAATAAGAAAAATGTTTTACATACTGTAATACCCAAATCATTGTCTTCTTCAATAGGAACCATCTTCTGCACTTTCTCGTTAAATTTTCCATGTCATGTTGAATTACAATGAATGAATGATGAACTTTACATAGTGTTAAAGTGGTAATCAGGTTTATTAATAACAAAAATAAGATGCATCATCACAGTCATTTAATATTATTTAGATTTATGCTGGTAATTACATTGCAAGCTAACTAGAACTTGTATCAAGCATATACTTTTATATTAATGATCTATGTATATTTAAAAATAAATGACTGTTAATCAACTTTTGTCATGATTCTCACAAAACTTATTTTATTAACAGGAATAACCACAATGAAAACAGAAATCAAAATAAAAAAATCTTACAGCTCAATAATTCTTTTTCATCTTAACTTACCAACTCTGATACATTTACCAATTAACTGAGACTTAGGCTGAAATATGAAATAACCATTAACCCAAATATTCCCCAACCTAATTATGGAAAAGAACTTAAGAAACATGTACCACTACAACTCTTCAGTAGCTCAGCTGCAAGATATTTAAGTATAGTCCACCTACCCACGCCATTTATTTATTTAAAAAAAAACCACCATAAGTTTAAAATTCCTAAAATGATTTTAACCATCTTCATATAATTTGATTCTAGATTTATTTTATAACAAACACATGCATAGATAAACTTTTTGCGACTACAATTTTTAAGGAAGTGTTGTAAGTTGCATAAAATAAAACATTTTTTATATATTATTATTAAGTTAAATTGATATCCAAAATGAGAGCATTTAGCATATTTTTCTGAGAATTAAATATGATATTCACATCAACATGATCAAAGGCAACAAAACTCTTATTTACTTTTAACAAGATCTGCATTAACTGAAAATACTCTCACCAGACTCCAGTTCCTCTCTTCCATTCTATTCTTAAATGTTGCAACTCCACAACTGATGTTTCAACTATGATAATCCCTCCCACTTTTGATGCAGGTAAACACAATAAAAATCCAGTTGTATAGAGAAACTATAATTTTGCAGTACTATATCATGAATACACATTTATCAATTCTATAAAATCCTTTTCACACACAAACCTTACCATTAAGCAAGAAAAATACAAATGAGGTTTGTACAGAACACTGAATCAGATGCATATGTATCCTGGAAATAAAGTTTTAGTGGATATAGGGAAAAAAAAACCAATTGCGTACAAACATCAATTGAGTGTTTATCAGAAATATGTCAAAAATGTTTTACTTGGTTACCAACATACCAATTTTTTCATCACCTCATCAGCAACCAATATCCCTTGCACTACTCCAGCATCTAAGATCTACTGTTCCTTTATGGCCTTAATCTAGGACAAAAAACAAATGTCATACCTTCTTCAAGTGGACATGCAAGATGTTGCATCTCTTACCTTCGGAAATTTCAGGGTTTAAAAAAGAACACAAGACAATAACCAAGTTACTGGGACAAATTGTTTTTTAACTGCAATAAAAAGGTTGATCAAAAAGACTTGGTTGCCATTCTTCACTTAAAATATCTACATAAGACAGTCCCTTCTTTGTAAAACAGCATACCCAAAAAGTCCTACAATGCACTGTTAATAGTTAAAATGTGAAAATCATTTTGTTTTAAGGACATGAATATCCCAATAATTTAAAACGACCTCCACCTATAAACTGTACTTCTATAATTGTTTAATCATAAACAGTTAAAACAATATTTTGTTAATGTAATTTTTCATATGCCGTATAATTATGAACACAACTGCAAACTTTGACTCAGTCATTCCTAACACAAGAAATTAGAATTATTAAGTTAGTATAACTATTATTTAAACATTGACAACTACCTCTCAAGCTAACAAATGAACTTAATTTCAATCAAAGAAGAAAAAAAAAACTTGCTTCAAGAATTAATTACATCCAATATCACCTTACAAAACATTGCTGTTTTATAACTGGCTACTCTCGAAGATAAAAAAGTCACACTGTATGGAATCCTACAAAAAAGTTTTAAAACTAAGAAGTCTTATAGACTGGAAAAAAAATTGTTAGCAAAAGTATTTCCTCATCTTTCATGTCAACTCCAACAATTAAAACAACACATATCTAAAATTTTAATGCCTAAACTGTAAAACTGCAATTCTTGGAACACCTCATACAGCTGCAGGTTATATAACTGTTGCTGACAAAAAAAAACAATGGCATATGTGCAAAATATAGTATAGTAGGTATCTCTTCCTATTACCTTGTAAAATGCCAATGGTGATTTCAATGTTGTGGACTGGTCAACTTAATTATGTTGACAATGACAACAGAGAGGCTAATTCAGTTGTGATATTCATCATTTTCAAAACTATAAAACGGAGCAAGTTATCAATGAAAGACTCAACTGCTTATCAACAATCATTTACAAGTTAAAACATAAAATTGATTAGTTATATCATAGACCTTTAAAACCACAATTTACCATTAGCAATTCTTATAAAAACAATCAATTTTACCTGTAAGAACTTCATGGTGACCTCTTCAAAAAGATAGTACTGTTAATAGGACGGAGACCTTTACACAAATCCTGCAACTGATATTTAATTTAGCGCTGTAACCTACATTAAAAAAATCTCAACCTTGCAGCCTTTTACAAAAATCGTGGCCTAGGTTTCTGTCAAGAGAATTAAAGTTATTTATAATAAGAATGCTACATATATCAATTTTCTCTAAATAAATTGCAGGCTGCACAAAAATGTTTTACAGGACTTATGAGCAAAACATCTACATTCATGTACCTGCCAAGACTATAAGACCACACAAAAAGCCTCATTTCTATTATTAGCTGCAAAGAAATTTTTTTCATACTCAACTTTGTAATTACATTCAAATGAATAAAAATTATCATGCTCATCTTTTTCGGGGTGCATCATATATTCTGTAGGGACTGCGTGTGCTTCCTTTTCACCTACTGCAGATCACATTTTAAGTTCATTAAGAAACGATTCGGTTGTATATCCTGTTCATTTTAACAACTGTATAGTAAACTTCATCACCATTCTTAATGAACTGAAATTTTCAAATTTTTTCATAAACTATAATTCCTCTTAACTGCATATGTATGATCGACTCTTTTCTTTCAAAAACATTTGGTACTCATCCCAACTGCCATTTCAGATAGTGACTGCAAGTATCATATTAATCATCAATGCTTTAAATGTGCTGCTGTTAAACTTATGATTCTTAAATTTCCATTTTTCTTCATGCCTCTAATACCCAACAAAATAAATTTCAGTCGCTTCCCTTAAACAAAAATCAATTTAAAGTGGATATTTTTTTACAAACTAATTGCTGATAATCAGAATAAACTAAATACCAAACATCTCTACTACTGCTTTAGATTCTTCACTTGTATATCACTAGGAAAACAATCATTATTTTCTTATGAGTGCATGTCTTCTTGATCTGTTGTTTAAGATGGAACATTTCTCTACTCCGATATCATTCATAGCATCATCACATAATAATTTCTGGGCATAGTCTTCAAAAAGTAATCAACCTGAAATTTTGGTTAACTCCCTTGCAATCTCCTGGGAGCATGTTTGTGTACAAGAAATCACGGATGTTGCAAAAAAAAGCACTACCTTTAAGAATAATACCTTTTGAAAATTATTCCATATATCAATGAATCATAATTTGGCTGTATAAAATTTTTCTTAATGAATATTCTTTCCATGAGCTTCAGACTAATCAACCATTGAATATTCATCAATCCAAATTAAATCGTATTTACCTATCCTCCGAATAATTTGTCTCTCATACTTCTGCTTTATAGCTGTGGGCTCAACTGTGGTTCTTTTTTATCACTTTTAACCAACTTGGTACATCCACAACTTTTTTGTCCAATTACAAGCAACTTAATTCTTGAATATTAACAAAATTATCAGGCACATGATTTGTCTTCTTTCTGACTAATCTCAAATTGCAGTGGTTCTAGATGACCTACATATGGAAAATTCACCACCACCCCCCTAAATAAACCACTTCATTTTCCAGTATGGCTGTAGAAAATTCTATCCAGTTCTTATAATACATCCTTTGATTAAGACCTTGATTGGGTCACTTGTTACTTGTACCATAATAAAATTTTAGTTTTACTTTATCCAAATCAATTTCATAAGTGAAATCAATGTGAAAGATGTTTTCAATCTTTTACCTGCATTATGACTCAAAACTTTTGATTACCTGATCTGAGCTTCTTTGATATTTACTGGGTAATGTTTGTTCATCATTTGACCTTTAACCACAGTTGCACTATGAACCAAATTTCAAGCAGATTCTTCAATGTTTAATCTCAACAGCTAATTCTACCTCTTCATTTACTTTTTTCATTTGACTTGCATTTTGCCAACTACAGTGCCGATTAGTCTGTTCCACATTTTCTTCAAACTTTATCAAAACTTATTGCTGGGCTTAGAACATTGTTGAAATTCCTTTTCATCATTCCCTTGATCTATCCCTATTTTCTTCCAAGTACTTTAAATTTTTAAAATGTTTCACCTGTCTTCATTTTACTTATGGCTACATGCTTCATCCAGTTGCTAAATAAATAACAGTATTATGTGTCCCTAAGAACTCATCAGTCTTAACTATTTGCTTTCCTCCGATTCAAAGAATTTTAACTTTAATTCAAATCTTACAGGTCAAATCAATTCAATGTACGTACAAAAAATAGCCAGATTAAATTTTATATAACTTTAAATCCATTACTTTCAAAGCATTTATAAAAAAAACCTAACCCTTCAATGAGGTTTGCTCATCATCACTCCATTCTTCGAACTTCACTGCAAAATATTCATTTCTTTACCTTTCAACTAAAATGACAGCATCTTTGGCAAGTAGTGTAAACTTCTCTCTCCCATTTCAGTTTCCAGTGGAGTATGACATGGTCATCTCAAAATTAACCTAAAATACAAATTTACCCAATCCCCCTTACCCTGACAACTGTCCTAATTTCCTTGAGCACAAAACTGGTAGACTTGCTTTTTTTTATCTATACAGGCGACCAAATTTAAGTGAATTCTCATTATTTTCTTCTTTTGATCAATCTTAACATGGGGAAAGCAGTAATCCATCCCACAATTACAAGTAAAATAACATTCCCACATTTCCTGTTTACATTTTCATATTCAGACATGATTTTTGATTGCCAAGAATTTGAAACGAAACCAGAAATATACTGTCAAAAAGAATAGTAAATGCAAAAATAATAAAAAAAAAAAACAAAACAAAATAGAAATTTAATGAATTTTTCAATTGAAATAATAAAACAGACTGGATATTGTTCAATGTTTTACTGAATCTTAGGATACACAAATTGCAGTTCTTTTAAATTTCATCCACAAGTTTTGGACAGAATATTTCCAGGTTTGTAATAAGTTTTCAAAATTAGAAAATTTCTGAATGTACAATTTTTATTTCAAAGAGAGCCTTTTCAAATAATGTGTAAATTTGCACTATGTTTAAAAAAAATATCCTGAACACTCACAATACAAGAAAAACAACAACATCAAAGTGTTTTCCCTCTAAAACTAACCTGTAACCATCTTCATATACCTTTTCATAACAGTTTTATCTCAAAATTTCCTACTTCACAAAGACTGGACATTTCTTCTGGACCATGTCATCCAAACCGTCCACACATGAACTTGTATATCTGACAACACTAAGAAGCCTCCAAATTTTCCAATCTAGAATACAAAATTGGGTGATCCATCCCATGCTCCCCTTTCCCATATATTATACAACAAATACAACCATGTTCATTTATGATCTCTGAAGTTTTTTTGTATGCAGCATAAGAAATAGATATTTCATTAGCACCTATAGTGTAAAGATTATCATCTAGGACAGCTTATCTTTACATTAACATACTTTTAACATGTACTTTTGTTGTTAGTTTTAATTTGTATTTCCTTATACCAGTAAATTCTTATACTCAAAAAACCACATCATTGGTTAACTGTACCTATTTTCTTTGACCCTGCAAGACCCAACTTCTAAGAACAGATGATAACAATATCTTCATAAATATAAGCCCTTGTTCAGTTATAATAATAATAAAAAAAAAAATTGTATCTATATTGTATCAAATTTAAGATGTAACTCGAATCGTTTCATTACTGACAAGATTCTTACCATCTGTGAAATTCATACCCACAACTGGCTGGAATAGGAACTCTTTACAAGTCAAAGGAAGTCCATAGGTTACTTTAACATGTATGGCAGCAGGCTTTTTTTTACACTAATAACAGGTCTTTCTGACACATGAGGACAACAATACTAATTCCTAATCCTAGAATACAAAGGACAGACTTTTCTCTCTAGACAAGTTGCATGCACACACAACACAATCTCTTTTTAAAGGCAAAGTTTCTAGCTTCAATGTATTTCTTTTGTTATATCTGCCATCAAGTTTTTAAAGAATAAGGTTCAAACATATACCATGATAAAATTGTGAACACTTATCCTACTAGGAAAAAATGCTCTGAAAATATGAAATGAATGGAATATTCACCATACTTTCCTGCTATTACATAAAGATTTGGTATGTACAGCAAGCAATTCCAAGGCCCAATCCGAAGATGCAACATGGAAACATGCTGGTCAACATTTCTTTCACCTTCACTCTCAGTCATTCCCTAAAGTAAAATAATTTTAATATCTATCCTGAACCCTCACAAATACCAGTAGCAAACATTCTATTCTAGATCAGCTGATATAAATAAACTGACTATAGATACACTACAATATTTTTGTTGTCCAAATGTCAATATTTAAAAAATAAATCCAATTAAAAGAACAGAACTAATTAAATCATGAAACGCAATATGCTGGTGCAGAAATAAAAAGATTAGACAATACTTATTCAATGACAAACCCAAAATGAATCTGGAAAAGTAAAAATTATATCAACCAAAACGAGTCAATGAATAACTATTTCACAGCAACATAAGCATGCAATTTTCAATACATTTATAGCATAAATTATACCTAAATCTGAAAATTTTGCTGCTTACATAACATGGGGTCTTAATATTATTTCAATGGCAGCCAAACCATGATGATCTCCCATACAAGCAAGGTTTAAACTATGTACTCCCCGATACCTTAGTCAAATAATATATTACCAATTAAAATACTCAACCTGAAAGCCAATGCATTGCAACTGTTAGACAAACAAGTAACAATAATGAAAAAATTGGGAAACAGATGACCTGGATTTGTAAAAAAAAAAAAAAAAACTGTGTGTACATTCTAAACAGCAACATAAGAAAAGAATGCAGTCCTTCATCAGTGATAAAATGACAGAACTTCATCTTAGAAAAATCACCAAATTATGTGAAATTATGCACCTACAACTTCAAAATCACAATCTATATTAGAAGCAAAGTTAAAGCAAATAGAAAATACTTGTACGGTTGAGAACTACATGAAAATACCAAATAGTTGCCTTGGAATTTTTATCTTTAATGTCAGCATTCTCACACAATTCAAATCTCTTCATGCAAACCTACTGTAAATGAACAATTAATCAATTTCAATGTGCTGTAAATACCAGTAACAATGAAGCTGCAAGTATCAAACCATGATTGATCATTCCTGCCCACAATTTACAAAGAAATTGCCAAAATACCAGATAAAACGTCATTTTTTACTTTCATTGTAAAGTCTCAAATCCTGCAACCATTCCAAAATCACTTTTTCTCTGTTGACCATTCCTGTTTTTAAACCTGTGAAATATCCTGTCAGAATTTATCCTTGATACTAAAAAACTGGAAAACCTAGAATATTTTCAATCTATAATCAAGATTTCAATGCTATAAAAGAAAAGAGTTTCTGTGATTAAATTTCATCAAATTTGTTGGAAAACTGAAATAAGGTGACAAAAACACAACCAGATTTGAAACCTGGAAAAATTCAAAAGCAAGTTATCTTTTCATTTGTTTAATAGAAAATTTTCCTCTATGTCTACTTCCAGCATTAACGTATTTGCACTCTATTGGAATGGTTTAAGAGAACAGAACATTTGATTTCTTGCACCTTCAAGAGAAAAATCTGCAATGGAAATGGTCTGCAATGAAATTTGGGGAAGATATCACCATTTCAATCCATCTACACATATCAGCTGAAACTGCAAACCCTGATAAATATCAATCCATGTGTCAAAGATATTAAAACAGAATATTATTGCCAAATCTGAAATATCTGGGTCTTTCCAAGTAAAATAGGGTCACATTCCTTCCATTCTTCATCCGACAGCTTCTGCACCACAATTCCATTTTGGTCTATTCAGAGATGCACGTCCCAGATCTACAAAATAAAACAAAAAAATCTGTCAGGAGTTGAATACAAATTCAAAACTTCTATCGTACATCAGAAAGTATTTTCTTCTGTTGGCATGTGGAAATTCCAGTAACTTTTATTGTATGCCACTGTTGTTGCACTTTTCCCAACATGCATATTAAGTGTAATCTGTCCATTAACATGAAAAGCACACTGGAGAATGGGATAAAATGCACAATTCTGGGTGTGATCAGTGTTCAAGCTAGGAATGAAAAAAGAGCAGGTTTCAAGGTGGTTAGGCTCAATGGTATTACAAGTTCAATAAGAATATACCTCTAAATTATTACATTTCTCAGAAATATGGCATAAACACAGCTGTTTTTAAATCTGACTTCAATAAATGGCTTTAAATCTTACTTCATAGAATAGCTTTTTGTAAATTTTAAACCTTTATGTTAGAAATATTCACTAATTTTTGTCAAGAAGTAGAACCCAGTGAGTTGTCCAATAAAGTACTGGCCTCACCAGATAATTTTCAGGCCAATCAGAACTGTTTTAGGTGGGTAATTTTTTCTAAAATACTAAATTTTAAAATAGATTGGAAAGAAATTTTGCAATTACGTATCCCATTGAAAACAAAAAAAATAGTTTCTGTTAAAGACTTTTTGAAAAAAATTTAATCAAGATAAAATAAAACCTTTTACTTTTGAAAAAGTTGTTCCATGGAGAGGTTAACAGAGTAGGGTGGTTTTAAGAGCACTAAGAGTGCTCAAATCTTCTACTTATTGCTCGATTGAACACTGATATATGTGTATGTTTATGCATTTTAAATTGTAGACATATCCCATACTTGCACTGTAAAATCAATCACACATTTCTAATGAGCTACAAGTTAATCAATCGAAAGCCTTCACCAACAAAACACCTAAATAAAAAGTAAAATGGACACCTTGAGCAGTGGTTCCCAAGGTATTCAGGCTTTTACTGGACATTTGGTCCAGTAATGTTGGAAATATTACTGGACCGACTCACATATATAAATTTGGACCAAATTTTATCAAACGTTTTAGTGAGTCAGCAGATCATACGAGATATTGTACAATTCTAACACCCCCCCCCCTCTACCGGGAATTGATTACGCTATTTATAGCACAATCAACAAAT
>JARWCS010366257.1:0-10437 GCA_034783895.1 Geukensia demissa | reverse complement strand
TCCAAAATTGAGGACAACTGCTAAAACATTTCCCGCCTTGGATATAGAGTTTTGTAAGAAGTCACGAGGTAATGATACTTGATACCCGATTGGCTGGCGAACTGTAAACTTCAGATATAAAATGTTAAACTATTCATAAAACACGACAGTTACCATAATCTGTAGAAAAATGGTTACCGAATAACAATAAAGGACTGTTTAAACACCGACAACCACTGGACTACAGGTTCCTGGCTTGTGTCAGGGACATTAAGTATATGGTGGGTTAAACCAGTTTGTGAGCTCTCAACCATCCCCAACCTGGGACAGTGGTGTGACATAACAGCATGAAAACACACTATAAAAGTCGGTTGAAATGGATTAAACACTTGAGATCGATACAGACAACCAAATGCTACAACAAAAGTATTGACCTTGAAAGAGTAATCGCAGTTGCTGTCTGCTAGTTCAAACCCAAAAGCAACCGATCTGGACACCAAGTTTTCTTTTACTACAGTGTTAATAAAAAGATGTCAAATTGGACTTAATGTTTAAATATCATTAGAAGTCAAGGAAAACATGGGACTGTACAAATGCCAATATAAAAATATATAGATAGGAACTAGAAAATGTTTTAACAAAAGTTAATGTCCCAAATACGAAAAGAATAACTATAACAAAAGTTATAGTGCCGAAACCAACCTGTCTACAGACGCCAACACTGCCACCGATGACACAGACCCTGTCTGCCCCCTTTTGAATGAATATAAAAAATAATACAATAATTGTTTTCAGGCAGGCAACTTCTATTTTTGTACATACATCTGTTTCCCTTTTGGACTGTCTCCCACTCTTTCTCTCTTTTCACCTGCCACTTCTCTCCTTTCTCCCTGATTCCCATTACCCTGTCTGCCCCCTCATTTTGGCCAGGTGTGTAACATTAAAAAAAATATTCATGAGTAATGCCTGTTTATTATGTTTATCTGACAATAAAAATTTCCATGTTAAAAATAGATGAAAACAGTAGTTATTCTGTACGAGTATGAGGATCAGAAACTAGAGGCTCCTAGGAGCATGTAATCGTTCACCTGTCTCAAACAGCCTTGTAATAAACTTTGTGCAGAATATCCTAAGAAACAATCATACAAAGTTACATCTAAATCCATTCAGTAGTTTCAGATGAGAAGATTTTTAAACTGTAACTTCAAAATCAGCTAAAAAATGTCCAGAAAATGGCAATAACTCCAACAAGAGTGACAGAATTTCCTTGAAAATTCCCCAAAGATAAATTTCATCATGCTGAACACTTTTACTATATGTCAGAATTTAGCTAAAGTTTATGATTATTGAGATATACCGGTATGCGAAAATCTTTGATCAGACCCCTATGTTATTTTTTTATTAACGGCAGCCATGTTTTTCAAAGGATTAAAAATCCAAGCATAAACTATGTGCAGAATACACTAAGGAACAATCATACAAAGGTTCATCTAATTCCATTCAGTTGTTTCAGAGGAGAAGATTTTAAAAATTGTAACTTCAAAATTAGCTAAACAAATGTCTAAAAAGGGCCATTACTCCTACAAGAGGTAAGGAATTTCAACAAAAATTTTACCACAGATAGATTTCATCATGCTGAACACTTTTGCCCATGTCAGAATTTGGCTAAAGTCAATGGTTTTTGAGATATATGTGAAAATTTTCTGTCTTACCCCTATGTTCTATTATTAGTAACGGCAGCAATGTTTTTCAACAGATCAAATTGAAACATAAACTTTGTGCAGAATACCCTAAGGAACAATCATACAAAGTCTCATCTAAATCCATTCAGTAGTTTCAGAGGAGATTTTTAAAACTAACTTCAAAATCAGCTAAAAAATGTCCAGAAAAGGGCCATAACTCCTACAAGAGATTAAGGATTTCCACAAAAATTTCACCACAGACAGATTTCATCATGCTGAACATTTTTACCCCGTCAGAATTTGGCTTAAGTTAACGGTTTTTGGGATATATGCGAAAATCTTTGGTCAGACCCCTATGTACTATTTTTAGTAATGTCAGCCATGTTTTCAATGGATCGAAAATTAAAGCATAAACTTTGTGCAGAATACCCTAAGGATCAATCATACAAAGTTGCATCAAAATCCATTCAGTAGTTTCAGAGGAGAAGATTTATTTTCAAAATGTTAACGACAACGATGGATGACAATGGACGACTATGACAGATGCCAAGTGACGGTAATAGCTCACATGGCCTTTGGCTAGGTGAGCTTATAATATGGCAGACTGTGCCCGACTGTCAACAACATGATATTGACAGTATTCCAGTTCCATGTTATTCCTGATCAACTGAAAGGGACATCAGGAGACCTGACTGGTTAACATTTCCACTCAAACTTCATACACAAAATACTTTCTAGACTACATGATTTTATATACCGGTATCTTTAATTCATAGTACAGATCTTAGGTGTAAAGCCCCACATCTATACATTTATTATACTAATATAGCTTTTCCACCATGGTAGTGATAGGCTTGGGTTTCTGATGAGTGCATGGCTTTGAATGGTTTCATATTTTTAATGTTCAGAATAAAGGTTTGAAAAACCTTGTGACCTGTATTGTTGTTCTGAAATAGGATATGGACAGGGCTTATTACAATAAAAAGTATTATATTCTAACAGTAGACAACAAAGCAATCTCACAGAAGACGACTAAGCATGCTTTCATTTGCACATCTCAAATTCTTCTGACAACACAGTTACATTGACAGGTAAATCCCAGCGACTTCCAAAAATAGCAATAATGAACTTTGAAACGGACATGGAGTGGACACTATTTTTTTGTTTTGGAAATGAAAAAAAAAACATGCAATTTTGAAATATTTTTTTTTTTGACCAAGGTGGAGGAGGGGAAACAAACATAATATTATTTTTAGTCTGGTCAAGATTTAAACGAAAATAAACATGGCTATGTTCTTAAAATTCAGAAATTATTGTGTACAGTTATTGTTGCACATACTGTTGATGAGAATGCAAGATTTATTACTGCAATTCATTTACATGTTCTAACAATATCTAACTTATTCAAAAGGTTAGTTTTAATTATTGGAATTATCACCTTGTCTTAAATGTTACAATACTAAAAACAATATATTAAATTTCTGAATAAACAGAAAACAGTACTTGAACATGGGATAATAATGGATTACCCACGACGTTGACTCCCGCTTGATGTCACTGCTGCAACTGTTTTTGTTTTGTGACGCTGCTAGTTTGGGAAAATCCATGCACTATAGGAACAATTTACAAACATGCGTCAACTGATTTTTGCAGAAAATATGACATCACAAAGCTGCTTAATAGACCAGATAGTGGAGAAGCACCAGCAAACAGGAGTCATCAGTGGGCGTAATCCATTCTGAACACCACAACCTTTAAGACTTTCAACAACTGGAAGTCCAAACATAACAAGCACTGGGTAATTCCTGAGTTTATTCAACATAAATATCACAGAACAATATAATCCTAGGACAACTTTTATCATAAAACTACTGCACTGCTACTTCCTGTTACAAATCTCACAACAGAAGATGTCTGTACCCACAGGAAAAATTCATATAAATTGATTTTAAAGAGCTGCCATTGTGTGGCTATCCTAATTTGAAACCATTTTGTCCATGTATTACATTTCCTTTCCCTGTCCAAGGCCACTGCTCGAATACAACACCGTGACATGTTAATGAATGAAGTGGCATTAGCTCATGTTTTTAGGGTAAATTCAATACTCCGTAAAACATCATTAGTTTTCAGTATAAGAAGTAACTGTCGTGGAACTCGATTTAAAATCTCTGATATCTGGATCAGATAATTGGCTGCATTACTCTTAATTTCATCATCCTGAAAAGTATAATACACTGTAATTAGGTCAACTACTGCCATTTGTATTATGTAAATTTCAAGACCTTATTTCAATGTTGAATTAACAAATAAGATTTGTACATCAGATGAAACTGAAAAATCAGTATAAAAGTAACTTATAGGTAAAGATGGGAAATAACCCAAAGTTTCTAGGTGACCATCTCACCAATCAATTCAAATCAGGAATGCACTAAAAAAGTAAAAAGTGAAAGTAATAGGTTTATAGCAGAAGGAAGCTATTAAAAGGACATGCAAATGCTTAATTGAGGGCTGAGAACTTACACTTTTGGAAAATAATTCATTTTTATTGATAATGCATAGGAACACTTAATAAGTTCTCCAGTTATTAATCCCTGTGTGTGAATGTAAACACAAGAAATTTTGACAGGTAATTACATGGTGCTAAATGTATTTTTCATTCAGGCTCATGTAAAAAATTAAATAAACATCATTTAACACCACTGTTATATATTTGTATTGGCTAATTGACCAATACCTTATTATCAAACGTACACCTATATGTTCTGGCCAACACTTTGAACTGTTTAACACAGTGGATGACACAACTGGTTAATGTGAACTGAAGTGTGTTGTTTTTTTTATTTGTATTATATTAATAGGCAAGATCATCAACATATTCAGAAATTTTTTTGTGGTGTAATAAATAATTTTTTTTTGTGGTGTAATAAATAAAAACAAACAGATAATCAGCCTACCTCTGACTGTGTATATCCTTGTTTGTCAATTCCTGAAGTAATAGCTTTCCATGATCTGGCCGTTAACATACAGGCAAATAATCCATACATATCACCTGCATTCATAGCTGTAGAATATTTCTCAATTCCTTCTAAGTCTGCCTTAATCAGAGACATCCATAATTTACAATAGTTGACACGGAACTCGTCTGTTAATGACTGAAATATAAACCAAAGACTTCTTAATCAGAGACATCCACAATTTAAAGTAGTCGACATGGAACTTGTCTGTAAATTACAGAAATATAAACCAGATGCCCAGATGACTTTAAATGAGTTTTAATGCTTATGAGATTTGAAGAGTATTTTGAATCATTACATAAATTTACTGTGTGTGATACAATTGGATTCAAATGTTAAATCAATTCCCAACCTACCTGATAGAGACCATGGTCTAGAAGGACTATTTCTGTCCTACCCTCCTTAGTTTTGTTGACAAGTACATTCCCAGGGTGGGGATCACAATGTACATATCCATGTACAAATATCATCTCACTGTACAGTTTACCTAAATTTCTAGACACCTGCAATTAACAAGTGTAAAGTTAGAGATGGATCTTATCAGATAATTATAAGAGACACTGTATAAATTAATTTTCTACATCCTGCAAAAAAAAGATGATAAATAAACAAATTTTGAGATGAATTAATTCTGAGATATAATTTTATCTGTTTATTTAAAGCTCTCTTTAATAAGGGAATTTAAAATCGTCATCAATCATTCTAATCATTGTTTTGAAATTGTTTTTCCCTTGTGGTACCATAATTGGAAAAAATAAATATTCTTATTCATCTAACATATCACATTTTCTGTTGAAGCTTTAAATGGAACTATATTTATTATTAGAAGTAACAATATAAAGTTTGTAATTTTTTATACATATTTTGGCACATTTCATTTAGTTTTACGTTAATTCTATAACATAAAACATTCAAATACTACAAGTATTTGGCTAACTCATGGACAATCATGCCACATCTCCTATTTTTATATAACTGATGTGTCAAATATAATCTTCTTCTTCTTCTTCTTCTTTATATACAGAAAAACATCAACTGGTTGATGATTACTTTCCGGCGCATGCCTGGTTTACAATATTGTTAATGATTAAAAATATATATTTTTGATTTTGTAATAATTTTTTCCAATTTTTATATAATACAAATGTATATTTGTAAGTAATATTTTTCAGTTTTTTTTTTAATTTTTGGTATAAGATAAAAACAAGATACATATTAAACATGTAGGTGTTTGTAAGTGTCAAGTAGCATCTCTCTAGTGAGTTTCTCCTTGACGCACTCAGTAGTTGTGATGCAGGCTATTGGTTCTGGTAACCTGTTCCAGTCTTTTATAGTTTGGCAAAAAAATTTAAAAATATGTAACTGTCTAAAATTTGGTCAAATTATGTATTGTTGCTTCAAGTTTATAGTAAAACATATTGCTTGGTTCCAACTTTCATTTTAAATAAACTATTCCAAAATAAAAGGTCAAAAATGTAATTCACAAACGAACAATTTTCAAAAAAATACACCTTCTTGATATATACTTTTACTTGCATGAAATGTTAATTTAAGGTTCTCCCATGTTTTGCTGCAGTGCAAGCTAGCAATATAAATGTCTTACACTAAATAGTCTCATGGTAAATTTGCAATAAACATGACTGTTTTACATTTATTGACAGTCGCCATCTTGGAAAATTGTTTACGAATACGATATCGTTGGATATTTCGGTTTTTTTAAATCACGAGGAGTTGATCTGCAGTGACACTTGCTTGTATGTAAATTGATGATCGCAGGGATATATTTACCAACATTATTTAAATCATAATAAATATTTACTCTTTAAATCTACAGTTGAAATCACTGTCTTGAACATTTTCTAAAAATGAAAGTAGAATTCCATATTAAACCGCATTTTCCGAAAATGTATTTATAAGTTTCCTTAATATTCAGACAATATTAAGGTTTTATTAAGATGTTTTTAAACAAACTTTTTATAAATGTAATTTATAATCGAAAAACGAAGCGTTCATCCTTGAAATATGATGATATACACTTCCGGTTTGAAGCAAATTGGTTGATCTCTTGATCGAACGATGTAAACATTGGGGAAAAGACAGTTTCTTGAATAATCGGCGAATCTTTATTGGTAATAATTGCTTCCCCCCTTTTATGAATGTTGTTCCATTAATAACTGACATGAAAAAATTTTCTGTAAGCGAATTAGCAAAAAGTATTTGTCATGTTTATTAAGTAAACACTCTCTTTAAAGTATTAAATAATTAAATTGATAATTTATGAATGTGAAAAGTGGTAATAATAAACAAAAATAATATAAGGTAAGTTAAAATTATTAAATCAGAAATATGTAACTAAAAATAACAAATATATGGAAGGCAAAGGAAGTCATAATACACTTATACATGTAGTTGACAGTTGCTATAATGGGAAACAAAAGGAAAACAAGTAGAGTATTTGGTAGAGGTTTGGGTAGACATAGGACAAATGATAGAAAAAGGTATTTAGGAAGACCAACATACAAAATTGGAAAGCCAAGAAATTGCAAAAAGGAGATTTTGAAGATAAAAATCAGGAAGATTCACAAATTTTATAAAACAGTACTGAAAATGCCAATTTCCAAATCATCCCAATACACATCATGCTCCTCAGGTGACCGGTTACGACTTACAATTCGCAAGATTAAAGACCTTAGCCCCACAGGTTACAGAATTATTAACCTTGACTGCTTGCAATCACATGTAACTGAAATCACTATGCATGTCTGTTTATATATTGATGCCATGCATGAAGCTTGTGTATCAAGGAAAGCCTCCTATTAGATTAGAGACTGAAGCTAGATCACTTGGGTTAGCTAGTGTGATGTTGGCGGAGTGTCAGGGATGTTATAAGAGATTTAAATTTGAAACTAGCCCAAAGGTCCCTGGGTCAAAACGATATGACGTCAATGTGAGTGCTGTATGGGGCAGCATTGTGACAGGAAATGGCCTTGCGCATTTAAATGAAGTAATGGCTACATCAAATTCCCCAGGATTGTCCCAAGCATCTTTTTCGTCGATAGAAACTGAGATTGGTAAATGGTGGAATTCCATCCTAGAGAATGAAATAATTGCAGCAGGACAGGAGGAAAGGCATCTAGCAGTAGAGAGAAATGATTACCATCATGAAGTGCCAGCCATAACAGTAATTACAGATGGTGGATGGTCAAAGAGGACCCATAAACATTCCTACAATGCTCCGGGTGGTGTTGCTATTATAATTGTTAAGGAGACAAAAAAACTTTTACACATAGGAGTAAGAAATAAATATTGTTATATATGTAGCACCAATAAAGATACACCTCATACTTGTTTCAAAAATTGGGACAAAGATAGCCAATCAATGGAAAGTGACATTATTCTTG
The DNA here is from genome assembly GCA_034783895.1 of Geukensia demissa. Lineage (NCBI taxonomy): Eukaryota > Metazoa > Mollusca > Bivalvia > Mytilida > Mytilidae > Geukensia > Geukensia demissa. Next base: position 2,361 of record JARWCS010366257.1, on the reverse strand, counting down.
AAGGCTTTTTAGAGGCAGAGGCAGAGGCAAAGCATGGGTTAAGATACATGAGAGTCATTGGAGATGGTGACTCTTCTGTTTTTGCCAAAATTAGGGATAATGTTCCTTGTTGGGGTAGGGATATGTCTAAACAAGAATGTTCAAACCATGTATGTAAATGTTATCGATCAAATTTAGAGAAACTAGTGAGTGAAAACCCATTGTATAAAGGAAAGCATCACCTTACAAAAACAACAAGAGTAAGGCTAGTCAGTGCCCTTAGATGTGCCATTCGTGTTCGGTCAAATGAATGCAATGACAAAATGATAAACAATACTGAAGCTATTGCAAAGTTGAGATCTGATATTAAAAATTCCGTTTATCAGGTTTTTAGACATCACAAAAATTGTTCTGATTTCTGTCGTGCCAACAAAAATCTCACTCCAACTTCAAGTACAGATAGTATGAAAGATAACACAATACATGTATTGTAACCCACAGGAAAATATTGCCATAGATGAACAAATAAATTTTTGGACAGAAGGTTCCTCTATAGATGCGCAAGAAGAGGCACGTTGTGGAACTTCAATCAATTACAACAATGTGGAACAACACATATTAAAAGATGTTACATTTCTTTTGAATAAAATTGCAGAAAAATCAGACCGACTTATTAACAACAGCACTACAAACCTAGCAGAATATTGAATGCGTATAAGAACTAAGTTTGATGGAGGAAAAAATTACAACATCTGCAACCGTGGCTCTTGGCATGCTAGGTGTTATGGTGGAGCACTCAGGATGAATTTCGGACCCCAGTGGTCATGTAAAGCTTGGCAGTTAATTTGTTTATTTCGTCCTCATTGGACAAGAATATGGCCGCCATGGACGATACTTCTTTCTGATTGTCTGATACACAGTATTCTGCGCCTCTAGTTCTAGTATAGAAATTATCATCAACAGGTACTGAACCTGGTTACTTTTTCCGACAACTATATGCTCGCCATGCTCAGAATTAAGCCAATTCAAACAGGTATAAAGCTAAACCTAATGTTCAAAAACATCGATGGATAAAGAAGATGACAGCACTTAAAGTTAGTACCTCAAAATCTGCTCAGAAAACTTATGGTCCCAAAGCTCTTGATGTGACAGAGGACATCTCATCATCTGACCTTATAAATCTTCAACATGAATTTTTAGAAAAGTATATAAACCTTTCGGCCCAGCAGTGTATAAATATTTCCTTGGCAACTATTCAACAGTCACAGTCTGGTGTTTGGCACTCAGAGAGGAAAAAACGATTAACAGCATCAAATTTTGGTTCAATAATTAAACGAAATACATCACTTCCAATTGAAAAATTTGTCCGTAGTCTTCTGTATTCATCCTTTCGTGGCAATAGACAAACAAGAAACGGCATCCTCCAAGAAGATACAACAGTAGAAGAATATAAACTTAAAAAGGCAGAGCAAAATGAGAACTTAACTGTTGAAAAAGGTGGTTTAATAATTCATAAAACACATAAATTTTTGGCTGGTAGTCCTAATGGCACTGTAACAACATCAGAAGGAAATACAGGACTTCTTGAAATTAAAAACTTGTTGCATTCCAAACCTTTTAATCTTTGACAAGCTGCTTCAGGTAACAAAAACTTTTGCTTAGAAATCATGAATGGGAAATTACAGTTGAAAAAAACTCATATTTACTTTCATCAGTGTCATGGACTTCTAAATGTTTGCGACAAGGAATGGATTGACTTTGTTGTCCGTACTCTTAACCCACATCAAATACACATTGAAAGAATATACAAAGACAACCACTTGTGGGAAAACATCATGCTACCCAAAATTACAGCATTCTACTATCAAGTTATACTACCTGAACTCGTATCACCAAGAGAGGGTAAAAGTCCTGGCATTAGAGAACCTGGAATATGGGTAGGTTATTTAAAAAAAATAATTGTTACCACATGTACATTTCAATGTTACTGATACATCTCTAATTTACACATCTTAAACGAGAGGTTTAAGGTGGTTCGCGGCTTTTAAATTTCGCGCTCACTGCGCAGCAGTATGCGCATACGAATCGTAAACATGTCCGATGTCATGAACATAATAAAATTCTGTTAGAGGTCGTGTAGATTATTGGAAATAAAGACTTTCAATTAAAATGATTAAAAATATACTGAAATAAAAAAGTGAAATCTAGAAATGTTTAATAAATCGTAACCCGAATAATTCAGACGTTATATTACACTCTCTATCGATCGCTCCATTAACGCCTGAATGCATACAGCTAAAGAATGCGTCATACCGGAAACGTTGTATAATGTGTAAAACACGGGAAAGCTCCCAAAAATAAGAAACGTCACTGAAAACAAAC
>JARWCS010366246.1:0-10438 GCA_034783895.1 Geukensia demissa | reverse complement strand
CTAATGCTACTGATGAGAGGTTACTCCTTGAAATGTACATATAGCATACGTAAATCTTCCATATTTATTTAACATTGGTAATTTTGTATTTTACAATAACTCAATATTAAAACTTCATCAGAATACTCAAATTCGTTGTTTGGTTGCAACAAAAAAACTCACGAACACTGCATGATATATCCAAAGAAATAAATTGATATCATAATGTGTTTAAAATGTAACGATAATCTTGGCCATCCTAGACAGAAGAGAAAAATATTTTTGTTTATTGATGTTGATACAAAACAACATAAGTTCTTTCATAAACTGGTTCAATGACAATGTTTTCAATTCTATCTTACCTCTATAGCTCTTTTGTCAAGGTGTTCAAAAATTTCTGGAGATTTGTAAAGTTCTCCTTTTTTAGCTTCAGGTGATATAATGGCTGGTTTCATAGAATGGTCATATATTGCTGTTCTGTCGAACTCTTTATCCTTAAATAAATATTCGAGATTGTTATTGTATATACATCATATGGTTAAGATAAATTGATACATTACACTACAAATTAACACACCTATAATGTAGACAAAATATTTATCTACATTATATATGTGTGACTCTTCCGGAGCACCTGGTCCCACTCTTGCTTTGTAAAGGAGTTCATGGTATCCAAGCCTTTTTTTTTGTTTTCGTTTTATCTTTAAGTTTGTTTCAAATTTCTCTTGTCTCTTTCGACAATGCACTTTTGATCTCTGACATAGGTATTCTACACTGGACTTTTATTTTTTTCAAGAAATATAAAATACAACGTTCTTATAGTTTTATCCATATTTCTAATTTTATTTTGTTTGGTTTACTTTACTTGTTTCTTTTATTTAGTTAAGAAATATAAACGTTAAGCTCACTTTCTCTGCAATCAAAAGCATCATTTCATATCCGTGTCGATCTAACATTTTAGCTGTTCTTGTTTTCTCTTCTGTTGATATTTTGTCCATCATTCCTTTAAGTTTTTCTTCTCTCGATCGCCGAAAATGCTCCTCAATTCTTTCTCTTTCAGCCATTAGATTCGGTGTGCTTCCGGAGAGTGACATATGTTCGAAACTTGAAAGCAATTCGGCAGCAGCTCGTTCTTTTTCATAACCAATAGTTTCATCAAGTTTCCTCATTTCTTTTTCGCGTTCTTCCAAAAGAAAACGTTGCAATCTTTCTTCCTCTTCTTTATGTCTTTGTTCCAAAATAAACTGGGCGTGAAATACACCACTCGTCTCGAAATCCTAGAAATATATAAAAATAAATGAAGCAACAAAACAATAAAAATTTCGTACAAGGTTTTAAGGGGATAAAAATAATTTTGTGTAAATTCTCGCTGTCCATGCACAATATTTGCCACGGGCACAGTGCTGAACAACTGTATATAGGTTCAAAACAAAATATAAATTGCTGGATATATTGTGTAAAGCCAGATTTTCACCATAGAATTTTTACAAGTAAAACTCGTGTTTTAACAAAAATCTGCTCCCTTCCTACACATCTGATTTTTGTCGTTACATTGTAATGCGTTGAGTTTAAACGAATTAAATAATACCTCACTTAACTGTCCTATAATGTTCATGTAATGTCTGGTAATAAGTTGCTTATAATAAACAGTATTTACTTACACTGAAACTTTGTAGTGGTGGTCTTGGTCGCAAGTAACTGGTCGCTGACATGGAGCTGTAGTCCATCCTGTGGGGAGTTTGCATAAAACTTGAAATATCATTCATCGTACTTCGTGGGGTCACACTGACTAAACTATCTGTGGTGAAATTCCCTTGCGGACTATGTGTCGAATTTTCAATGAAGTATCCTTTTGGTGTCCCTGCTCTGACAACTTTAGGACTAGACTTTGGGCTGTTCCTTGGACTCGGGATTGGTTTTGGACTCGAACTTCTAGATAGTATTTTACTAACGTCTCCCGGAATCTGTGAAGATATTCATTTTGTTGTTAAAATAAAAAAGAATAGAAATATATTGTTTATAACCGAATCACGTTACTACTATACAGAAATAATTCAACAAAATTATCTGTGAAATATAGAAACAGTTATCAGTAGTAGTGCTGTCGGTTTATATGAGGTTTTTAAGTCAAATTTTCTTATTTTTCACATAGGTTTCAAACTGTGCCATTATGTGTTTTATTCATACAGTGAAAGATTCGTAATTATATTTTTCAAGAAATTCACACAGTAAAATGAAACACAGTCTGCCTTTGGGGTACAACAACATGTAATTGACATTGTTATAGTACTTTTATATATTGTCATATACTGTTAAGTGTGTGTGAACATAGATTATTCAATATAAAACCTCCAATATAAAAACTTTATTTAAGCTGATTATTTCACGACATTTGATTTAGGTGTGCTTATTGTCAAATGTGGATTATGTAAAGATGTTCATTTCGTTGTTAGAATAAGAAGAATATAAATACTGTGTAAACTACTGAAATAATTTTAAAAATATCTGTGAAAAGTAGAAACAGTTTTCAATATTAAAACTCCAATATAAAAACTTTATCTAAGCGGATAATTTCACGACATTTGATTTAGGTATGCTTATTGTCAAGTGTGCATTATGTAAAAGCAAGTGTGCAAGTTATATTTATCTTGTTTATACAATAGACTCAAGTGTTAGAAAGACTTTTATTGAAATCACCTATTCAAACGGGATAGGGTAAGCTAAATTCAATAAATATATGTTTTAACAAAGTACCGTAAGATTTCATAAGAAATTAATTTATTTACATTTTTATAATTTTGACGATGAGTCGATGAAATGATAATCAAAAAGGTATGTCAAGAGATAAAAAGACGCGTCCTAGTAGCATGCATTCAAACCGGATGTACATATAGCAAGCATTTGGTTTGGCTAATCAGGTTTGTCGTCATATTATGTCTATTCAAAACGCTGTAATGGATGGTAAAATACACATCTTTTTAATAAATTGCGTAAGGTTAAAATCAATAAAGAAATTGGTAAACATAAATAAAATATGGCTGATCTTACCTGTGCGTTACCTGTAAGATACAGTAGAGTAACCAGATGACATGGTCTGCCTACTTAATCATTAGATATACAAATACCTGTGGTATTGTTATTGTGGTGGCGGAGGTAAACCAAACTGGGTTATAAATATTATACATATGTTTTTGGAGGCTTAAGATATTCTTTCATCAATAACTCGTTTGGATTTGTTTTAAAAGAGGATGAACAAACCATGTGGATTTAAGGATGCATTTTATCACAAGGGGGAATCGTATGTTAAAGGTACTAGCCAATGCAACTGACTAAAATCTGGAAAATAGTGAAAATTGCTTAAATAGCAAGTTCGCTTGAGTGGACTTTGAAAATATATATAGTTCTGAAAACCTCAACTTGCGTGATAAATTCACACTAGAGATGGTGTCAGATAGCAAACAACATTCTTTCCTGTTTACTTTGTGTTATGTTAAAGAAAATATATCGCATTGTTCTTGATAATAAGAAAGAAACTCGAGTTCTAAAATCGGGAGGTGAACATTGTCCTTTATAACAAATTAGAAAATAGTTTAAATTCTGTAGTTAACATTTTTTCTCGAAAGCAACCTGGTAAAACATGCAGCATATTGCAACATTCTCAAAAGAATTATTAATTTCTGAAAATAGTACAGACAAAATATCCCTTGTTAAGTTAAACCTTATTTATCATCAGAACAACCCATATTCAGGAAGGGAACATGTTAATAGAAAATACATCATAAATTCATGGGCTGGTGTCAGGCCGGGGAATTTTCTATCAACAGGATGCAAAATTGGGACTACTTGTGTATAGGGGCGGATATTTTGCCGAAGTAACTGGCCAACAACGGACCATTTATACGAGCTGTTTCAAAGGGGTCTTAAACGTGCTGAGAGCGTGGCATTCTTAAAACACAAGGCATGACTGTAACATTGCCTAGACAGGTTGAGAATTTATACATTCCGCCAAATCAACGGATGCCTCTTATAAGGAAGGGTTCTAACCCTGGCAGAAAACCGGTTAGCTTATTTCTTTACACCGGCTACTCTCGGGTGATCGCGTATATTTACATTCCGCCCAACCAATTTTAAGGACGCACCTTTAACATGGTTTTACCTCCAGGCGCAGAAACCGAACGGCCTATTTCTTCAGAGAGGAAGGGGATAATTTGAAGAAGTATATCAAGTTGGACATAATAGTTATATTATATGTTTGAACTGAGTTTCTAACGAAAATGGATCAAAGTCTTAGTGTCAAAGTTTACATAATTTCATGGCTGGATTGTATAGTCCAAGGTAGAAAACCAGGTTCTGATTGTTTTACTTTTTTATGCATGATCCGGTATACAGACTGAATATACCTATACATGTATATCAGATAATTATTTGTTTTCTGTATTTTAAAAATAAAAGGGCAAGATGCAAATGCTGTCGAAAACGGCCGATTTCCCGCTCTTCAGCAAAGTATAACAACCCGCTGTCCGAACCCATATTACATTGCGCAAAAAGTTTTCTTATAATTCATTGATTAATCCAAATTATTATATGTACTCATTGTATTTGGAAATATCTTCTGACATCAGAAATATAAAATGGCATAAGAGTACTATGGTTTTTTTCAAAACTAAAAATATTCCTTGAAAATAACCAAAATTGGAATTGCCACCTTTCGAAATTCAAATGTTATTGTTGTTCTTCAGGTTACCTTAATCCATATGATTCATAGAAATGTAACAAAAAATGACAGGTCTGAGAGACTATCAGGACATTTTTCAAAGTTGAAATTGAAGATCCCTTAATTTATTTTACATATTGACACTAAATAGAATAGTCATATAAAAACAATTTCTATCAGTTGTGTCACATGCCTAAATTGAGAAATACACAATGGACCCCTTGATCAAAATCAAAAATTCCAAAGCTTATTGATAACCTACAATCTACTTAGTATATGCAACCATTCTGCACCAAAATCCCCCAAAATGCAAAGTAGTTTAGGTCACAAGAAGTAATATTTTGGCGTAGGGGTAGAAAGACGAACAATGAAGCAGGTACAACAATATCCCCGAACTTCGATCCGATATAACAGAGAATGCAAATAAACAACACGTCACCATGCATTTACCTCAGGCATGGTTTAACAAAGAAGCAGGTACAACAATATCCCCGAACTTCGATCCGATATAACAGAGAATGCAAATAAACAACACGTCACAATGCATTTACCTCAGGCATGGTTTCAGTTATCCAGTACAATTTACCAGATTGTTACATGAAATATGGTGATAACTTAATCCAGTGAAAAGGGAAGTCAAGTGGCACAGAAATAATAACTGGGTAGTGCAAACACTTGTTTTTAAAGCAAAGAATTGACGAAGGATATAGGGAATCGAAACATTCACTACGACTCAAGATTCCTTTTAAAATTCTTATCTCCGTGTGCTTTACAAGTTGAAAATGTTGATCTTTAAGATGCAATAACAGTAATGATGCTGGCTTCAGAGGCAAGAGAAACGGAGATTGACAACTTCCAGAGAAGATTGGAGATCCAATTTGTTCAATGTGAAAAGGAAATTCGCATGGAGATTTAAACTTAATTTTTAGTGATTTATGGACCGAGAAACATCAACAAGTCTCCATTCCATAATGGGAAATAAGTCAATAATGTTATAAATCTTCGTAATCCTTCACTGTCAAATGGGGTCTTAGTGAAATCTCAATGTGATAATATATAATCTGTACAGTTTTAATGACAGTATTAGGGAACCAGATTCATTTGTATACCAAATAAATTAGTTTTCTTTGACAAGTGTTCGGATAAGCGTTAATTTTTAGATAATATAATGAATCGTCGATTCTGTGGCGAAACTGACATATTTCCAAGGGACACAACTGCAGTCATGTATTGCTTTCACGTCACATCAAGATGAAACCGGCCGTGACAGGTGCAAAGGATGGCGAAATTTAAAAAGAAAACTAGTAAAACTGAATTGTGTCATTTAAACAAACAATTCAGAATGTAGTATTTGTATATAGAAAGAGGCCGTTCGGTTTCACCGTCTGCTGCTAGAATCCCAGCTAACGGGACCAATGTCTTTGACAGGACCGTTGCCGACGTGCCTGGTGTTGGGAAATGTCACGCTATCAGCAATTCAAGATTCCTTTGCAACAAATCGCAAAAAAGTTTCGTAAGGGATTGAGTTCAAGCTCAATTTCCCGCCCCCTACCTGAACAGTCCCAATTTGGTAGATTCTGGCCTGATACACATCCCGTTCCTTGTATGATTTATTGTTCGTGAATTTGCAATTAACAGTCAATCGATCAATCATCTCTCAGTATATTAGTTCTGAAGAACGTTCCAAATCTGTAATATGTTAATTTTGCGAGGGTTTGTGATGGACCACAGTGATATTTCACATATTTTTAATGGTGATGTCTCATTGACGTCTAATCTGCTTTAAGTATAAAAATTGCTTCGAATATAATCAAGTCCAAAAATTCTTGTATTCCAGTATTTTGAAAGTAGTGATCAGTGGAATTTGAACAATGACCAATGTTCTGTTCAAAACTTCTTTGCAAATAGTTAAGATGCTAGATATAAAATAATTAAAACGTTGTTTTTTAAAGCAAAATTGTGCAAGTAAAAATGGCAAATCAAGATGTTTTTCTCTCCCCTGGCCAACTAAACTTTGCTTTTTCTTCAATGTATAAGATTACAGTAAAACGTATATAGTCTTCCACTAAGTTAAATATTTGGTTCCTAATTTCGAAACAATCTGGTACATTATGTTGTTGCGCAACGAGCCAGCTTTTAAACCTATAATATTGATTTTGTCTATTTTTGGATTGCTTACTTATCACTTATATACGACGTTGGAATGTCCGTATCACTTTTTGAGTCATACAGGACCTGATATATTTCGAGGGCGCGGTAATTACACTTTGGGATAAAAATGGAACGTATAATACTAAGCAAATTATTTAGGCGATGGAAAATTTATAATATACATTTGTGTTGTGTGTGACTTGGTCTTTTGACATGTAAATTTTATTATTAATTACAAATACCTGAATGGCATATCCCTGCGGCGGTAAGACATTCTCTATATCAAGGGGTTGTCTTTCATTCCGCACCTGGTCCAACAGTTTCCCCACGTGAGATTTACAGTAAACATCCTTGTCAGAACTCCCATTGGCGTCATTACGGAAAAAAGTCTGCATGGTCAGTGGCAAGCCACATATCCGACATCGGAAACATTGTTTATGGAACAAAACTCCAACGTTGACTTGATCTGAAGGAAGAACCCTACGGTAACATCTGTAACAAGGATCTTTAGGGTCGGGCTTTGGCTTCCGATCAAATTTGAATTCGTACAATGTCGCCCTCTCGTAAGTGAAGGAATATTTGTATGATCCGTCTTTCCCATGTCCTTCCTGGACATCGATTTTAACGGGTAAATTAGTATCACCGTTCATTACGACTTAATTATATCCATTTTGTTTACCTGTCACAGTAAAACTACAATGTTGATACACAGCTATATTTATTATTACACAGGTAATATGACCTTAATCGTCATACCTGTGTGGCCCTGTAACTAGCATGATTATTAATCAATAAAGGTAATTTCAGGTTAGGCATTACATAAACAGGCTTTATGTTATAATTCTTTATTTTAGATTTCTCCATTTTCTGATGAATTTAAGATATTGAAATTATTTTCTTATTAATCATCTTATAAAGTTGTACATTTTTTTCTGAATATTAAAAAATTCAATAATGGATCAGAATAAAAAACTATAAGATTTACATGTCTGCAGAAAGTTATGAGCGGTGCATCGGTTACAGACCAAAATATCTACACCCGAAATGTCTACTGGTTAATTAGACGTTTTCCCTCAAAACGTCTCAAACCTATATATAATATTAAAGCCTGTTACCATAACGTCTACATCCCTTTATAGTTAAATAAATAAACTCCAGTCGAACCCACTTATAACTACGTATTTGTTTCTTTCTAACATTTTGATTTTAACAACTAAAATTTGAAGCAGCTCTGTGAGATCATTATCAGAGACTTGTATGTTTGGTAATATTTAGTCTCAACTCAAAATTATCACATCTCTTAAATGTTAATTTTTTTTTAGAAATTCTGTGTTTTATTTTCGGTAAATCAGTTAAAATTTTACTATGAAAGTATGCCACACAAAGTTAGAATTAACTGAAAAGATCTCATATCATATACATGTATAAAAACACTGGCTATATCGGTTGAATTTATAATATCTCAGATTAACTGTTTATAGTTTCAGCCTACTTGCAAAACAAACATTTATGTTAGATTATATGTATTATTATTGAAATGTATTCATTAAAAACCACGCGTTTGGCGTCTCCGTGTATTATTTTCGTAGTTTTTCGGAAACAGTCTTTACTATCTACAGCTTTTTCTCTACTTCCGCTATATGTGGGCGTGTCAGATGTAAATAAATGTTATAAATGGACGAGAACGATGTCTCGGAATTAGTTTGCTCTCTGGAGAAAATTAACGAGGAGGAAGAACAAATTATTAAGTTCATTAGAGACACTATACAAAAGGAAAATGGAACGGTAGATTTTATTGAAGATAAGATTAAAAGACTATTCAAGCTAGCGTCTGTCTACAACAGCATATTCCAAAAGCATGGCGTGACAACGAAGGAAGGATTTGAACGATTAATACGGAAACATTTTAGACATTCGGAAATTAGAAGTCTACATGACGATATTGTTGACAGTGAAGAAGAATGGGATACCCTACTTAGGGAATTGGATAAGGTAATTGCATCAGAAACTGACAAAGTGTTGAAGATAGGAGATAAAGCGCCTGTTGACATAGAGTTAACAGACGCTCGAACAGGACAGGCAACGCCAATAGGAAAACTGTTATCAGAGGGGAAACATTTGGTTTTAATTTTGTTGAGACATTTTGCATGATTACCATGACGAAATCATGTCTCAGAAGTGGAAGACTCGCTTGCAAAGTTTTCTGCTTTGAACACAAATGTTGTTCTGATTTCCTTCGGGGTGCAAGAAGGGGCAAAACAATGGTTAGACGAAACTAAGTCGAACTTTCCAATGCTTTTGGACCCTGCGAGACATGTTTACTCTGCATTCGGTCTACAACGGTCCGTTCTTAAAGTGTGGGGAGTCGGAAGCATGATATACTATGCAGAGAAGATGGCACAAGGAATACCATTACCCAAACCGTATGAAAATATACACGACGATCATATTCAAATGGGCGGTGACTTTATAATTGACAAAAATGGAGTAGTTCAGTTTATATATTGCAGTAAAACATCAAGCGACAGACCTACTTTACAAGTTTTAATTGATGGAGTGCAAGAATGCGTAGAAACAATAAAATAAACAAAAGGATTGCTTTAGTGATCTCACAAAAGAATTGCGGGGTTTGATTCATGCATGGTTGGCATAATAAGTGAAAGATAAAGGCTAAAACATGGGAATTTGTTGGCTTTATCTTGATGTAAAATTTGTCAGCTTAATCACAATTAAACCAAACATGAAGTTTTCGTGCTTTTTTATCTTTTTTGTCTTCCATTTTTCAAGACTTGCTATATTTGTGGCTTTAAGCAAATCGACTTCTACAGATTCATTGCACATCAACGATTAACATGATGTAAGTTGAGTGTCTTGTAGACAAGCACCATACAATGTCGATTTTGTTTGTCCTAGTCACAACCTTTAACACTTTTATAAGTTAACACGTCATATAGATTCTAGTACACCATAGAAGGAAATAAATCCCTTACTTTCTATTTCTTTCCTGAACTAAATAGCATAGATGTATTATTTGCTCAAGCAGAGCGAGCTGGACAAAAAATACATACATAACATTCCATATTCTTTTCTTAAAAACATGTATTACTATGAAGTTACAGTTTACGTCTTTCCAACAAATCCCCTGATTATTATCGCTATATTTGACTTATCGGCGTTTATTATGTCACGAACAGTATTTTTCATTTGATCTGTGAATGTAACTAAAAAAGCATAAAGTTTGGAGCTTCAGAGCTGGGCACTGGAGCGGTTTGCATTTGTTAATGGAACACAATGTCACCAACATATAATAATCCATCTACAAAAAACATACACTATAACCTTCAACATGGCTTTCGCAACTCACGATCATTTGAAACACAACTCTCATTCACCAAGGAATATTAGAACAGATATGAAAATACTCTAACAGACCCCGTCTTCATGGAATAGTTTGCTAAAGCCTTCGATAAAGTAACGCACCACAGTCTTCTCTACAAAATTAAATATTATAAAATAACTATAGTACACCAAGCGAAATTTGCCACGACTTAAGTCAAAATATATCAAAAGTTCAGCTACAAAGTATGTCATGTT
>JARWCS010366235.1:0-10438 GCA_034783895.1 Geukensia demissa | reverse complement strand
TTTTTACATAGGTGTAAAATGAAAATTATTATTAGAAAAATATAGGGTGGCGCTTAACTTTTGTCGGACTGTATATAAACGGATAATAGGTGTATCTTTGGGTAGTTCAGCTTCGGCAAATCAATAGCAAACCACAGAGACAATAAAATCGTCTGTGAAAAGTACATTGTGGCTAACCCCTTCTTAAATCACCGAGTAGCACGACGGACGCCACCAGTGGAGCGGGAACTGCTTACTCTTGCGAACTTCTACGAGCTCTTCATTGTTTTAATTGATTTCCTTCTTCTCAAGCTGTAGTTTTCAGTGTAGTGTTTTAAGTAGTTATTTTTTACTTCTGTCCAGTTTTGTTGGTCATAGTCTTCGTCTCTCCATTTGTTATCTTCGAATTATGTAAGGAGGTGACAGATTTTTTTATACAAAGAAATTATATAGTAACCAAACGAATTTTGCCACAACAAAAGTGAATCTGTATCAAAAGTTTCACAATTGAATATATCATATTATTTATCGTTGGAATTCTAATTTTTTGCCGCAGCTGAACCTGTTGTTATAAATTCATTTTAACTTGAAATAAAAAAAAATTCCTGTTGGGTGTAATGTTATTTTTTCGACTTTGTGAATTTAATTCATTTTGAATGTGCAATCAACCAATGTTCTTGGGTAACAAGACATGAAAAAAATTTATTTTTGTGGGTTTTATGACAGATAATAGATGACATTTTTAGAATAAAGTCGAATTATAGTCTAGCTATAACACTGAAGCGCGATATCTATCTATGAAAACATGCCAATTTGTGCCAGATTTGTTGATGTCAAAAATTTAACATAGAGGGTAATGGGACATTTTTTGTGCTGAGGAAAGTGAAATTTTAACTGCAGGATGAGTTGCGGAAACAAATTAGAATTTCAACGATATATAACATGACATACTCTATAGCTAAACTTTTGATACATGTTGACTCAAAAGGAATTCGAAGATACCAAAGGTGCAGACAGACTCAAGTCGTATAATTTCTTTTTGTGTACTTTAGACTTATCTAATATAGCAAACAATAGACATGATTCTTCGATACATTTATATACAAAGGGGAACAATTCAATTTGAGTGGAACACAAGGCATGAATTCGAATACCTTATCGAAAAACGTTTTCAGATGTTGTATTGAAGGCGAAATAAGACACCGTATTATGAACACAATCAACAGTGGATACGTTTATTGAAGCATCCAGTACAAGACTGTTAAACACAGACTTCATGTTCGGAGAAATTATATAAATAGATAAGATTACATGTCTTGACGAAATGATACTTCGTATTAGAAATACAAACAGCAAAGTAGAATAATAAAAGTCAATTGAAACATTGCAAATGAGGCTGCAAACTAGACAGACATTAATAGAATAATTACTTAAAGCATTTATATAAATAGAAACAAATCACTTAACGACAACAAACGGATTAAGGAGAAATAGCATTGGTAGTTGTGGCAAAGTACAACCCAGCAGTTGAACAATTCAAACGTTTATTGTTCGAAGATTGACACGCTTTATTAAAAACAAAATACAATTCAACATTTTACTACGGAGCCAATGCTTGCCTAAAGTAGAAATAAAAAATCTCCAGGAAATGCTGACAAAATAAAATAAGTAATAAATTATTGAAAAAAATCAAATAAACACAATTACCAAGAGCAAACACAAAAAAAACGAGAACAGTGTGCAATAAAACAGGTGTATGGTCAAACATACAATCCTTGTATTTGAGGTGTATGCTCTTATTTTTTGTATTCAACAATGTATTTTGTAAAATTCACTGATTGTTATCTTTATTTTTGGCTTATCGGCGTGATTACGTCATGAACTGTACATTTCATTTGGTCCACAAATGTAACTATAAATTCAAAAATTTGATTATGGGAAAAGTTTTAATGATCTTTTTATTATTGGCCCCTAGCGTTTCTGATGACGGTTAATCCAAGAAAAGCGCTTTACACGGTTAAGTTTGGCTTTTGAATATTTGTTAAACGTGTGGATTATATTATCGGTCTAGCATATTTTTCTCTTGTGATGTGTGTCGGTCTTAAAAAGCTTCCCCATGCTTGAGTTGTATGCTCTTATTTATTATCGGGTACTAGAGTGTATGTTTTCAGGATACAGTATACATCTTTCCAACATTGTAAATTGTAAAATTCTTTACTTTTGGCTTATCGGCGTAAATACGTCATGAACTGTATATTTCTTTTGGTCCATGAATGTAACTATAAATTCTTAAAGTTCGACTGATCTTCATATTTTTGTCCCCTAGTGTATCTTATGAAGGTAAATATACAAAAGCGCTTTAGACGCAGTTAACTTTGGCTTTCTAATATCTGCAACAAACGTATGCATAATGTAGATCATACTAACTTTCTAGCATATATGACTTATGGGTCCTTTTAAATAGTATTACGGAGTCTTTCTCTTGTGCTGGGTGCTTGAGTTGTATGCTCTTATTTATTTTCGTGTTGAAAAGATACAGTTTACATCTTTCTTATACGTTTCTTTACTTCTGGCTTAACGGAGTCATTACGTTTAAATTGTGTGTTTCATTAAGTCCATGAATGTAACATTTTACATTATCTTTCTATTTTTGGTCTCTAGCGTGTCTGATGAAAGTAAATTCAGAAAATCTATTTACACGCAGTTTGATTTTATACTTGTTATAAACGTATACAAGATATGGATCGTAATATTTTTCTGGTATATATTCCTTAATTCTTTTTTAAGTAAACAAAATGTTGTATAGAAAATTCGAATTTGAGATTTGCAATTGAGATTTAAAGTCTTTGGGAGTATTGCCGAAAAAGTACATAATGGCTATCTCAGTCAGTTTAATGGAAATCATTTTAGTTTTTAACTTTTACTTATTCATGTAACTTGAGTATACTTAAGTACTTTATTATGATCCCATCCATCTCTAACCTGATGCATTTAAATTTTATTATTTTCTTTCTTCTGTACTAGTTTTGAAATAATAAAAATATTACTACTATTGCGATTGTAGGGAACATGAATATTATTGTAATAAAATGTTATTTATAAGATTCTGATTATTATGCCCTAGTTCTGAATATACACGAAATATTGATCGCTCGATGTTAAGCAACTTTCAATCAATCAATAAAAAAAAATCTAAATGTTTAATAATAAATTGATCTTGCTTTTAAAATCAAGTTCTTAATTTAAAACGAATCTATTCTACCTTTGTGTGAACAAAATATTTTTAGCATTTAATTCTCAATAAAAAATGTTTTTCATTTCAAACAGAAAAATGTTATGATGATAAGCTTATTGTTCAGGAACTAAAAGTACAATATAGAATACCCATGTGAGATATCAAAGTGCATAGTCGAAAAGAGACAAGACAAATTGGAAACAAACGTAAAGATAAAACGTAAACAAAAGGAACTAAAGCTTGGAATCCACTAACTCCTTTACAAAACAGAAGTGGAATCAGATGCTCATGAAAGACGAGAATTTCCCTGAGCGTAGACAATAAAGGCACGATTAGGCAATAATTATCTTGTTTATTGATTAAATTTGGTTTCATAGGTTTTGTTAATTATGGAATGAGTACAAATTTCTGAAATGACATTGATGAACACAATTTTTCATCTGTTATTTATTATTATTATTATTATTATGTAGAAATAAAATCAAAATATCAACGAACTTTAACAGGTCATGCAAAATTGTGACCAACTCGCTTGCCTTATCAAATATTTTATTTCCACTTTGTTGAATGATTCTATTACATTACTTCATAATTTAACATATTTTACAGGTTGATAACACCTTGTGGTTTGTAAGAATGATATTTAAGATAGTAATGGTATTAATAGAAATATAGAAATGCACTCACACTTAGTTTTACAATAGTACTTTATGTCGATTTAAATAAATTTAAGATTGAAATTGATTCGTTATGGGGGACGAAGAGTCAATCCTGCTCCTTTAACCGTTTAACCACAGAAACAATATTCACCGAATATTTGGAATAACAGTTATTTTAAAGAGGAGTAAAATGAAATAAAAATGTTGAATAATTGAAATAAAAAATTACAAAATCGGAACCTGTAGGTTGGTGATGTGAGCATAAATAAGCTGAGTAAAAGAGATCACTCTGCAAAGTTAATTCGCTTTAAAATGGACAACCTGAAATTAATAATAGTCGTCGTTCAAATTTTGAGTTTAGCTTTCAGCGAAAAAATTAAATGCGGTAAGTAATGAATTTAAAATCTTATAGTTAATATATTTCAATTTACATCTTGATATAATGTTTGTACATTTACAACCATGGGTTAATAAAAAATGTAGAAAACGTATATAAATAGGAAAATGAAAAGATATTGGGTAGGGGCCTGGGTGGCCGAACGGTCTACGTGGTTGATTTAAACTTATTTGTACAGATAACTGTAGCCTATCACCTATACGGCTTGAGTTCTCGCCTGACTTTGTACCATACAGAAAACGGGTTTAACTCGCATCGAACGTGATCAGGTTTGTCAGTTTCCTGCCCAAGGTCGGTGATTTTCTCCGGGTACTCCGGCTTCCTCCAAAAGTTAAACTGACCGACTTAAATATTGTTGAAAGTGGCGTTAACCCCCAATCAAACAAACAAACAAACAAAAGATATTAAAGTACGTTTAACTGGACTGAGTCTCTCATGTTTTGGCTATTATTTCTTAAACCAATAACACAATCCGAAAAGGAAATTTAAAATGAGATTAAACTACCTTACCGGCAATAGAATTTGGTGTTCGAAGTATCTCAGGTGCCGTTGTTTGTCCTGACCTCATGTGAAAATTACTGATTTTTGTGAAAAATTAAAGTTCCGACGACGTCTAAATTCTTGCATTTCTGGTTCCGCTAAGCTAATTTTTTCCGGCACTACGCATACATATATGCCAAAAGATATTAAACCAATCAATATATTTTTCATTTTCTAACATTCACAAGTCCTGCGCGCAAAAATTGATATAATGAAAAACGACAAAATTTTCCCATTTTCCATATGAGTGGAGGAAAACTAAGAATATGTATAAACATTTCGAAATATACAAAAGTTACCGGAACCTTTTCTCTGTTGCGATTTATAAGAATTATGAAGATTCCTCCAGGGGATTTTCCTAAATTTAATAAAAAGTGAAAGACTCAGCTCAGTGAAACATACTTTAGGTAAATGTCAGAGATACTGCACTCTAACCACGTGCAAAATAGAGGGAATTAACAAATCTAGAGGTCTCCACAATGTAGAATAACACCTCTTGTGGAAAGCTCTAAATCGACCCAAATAAGAAATCGTGTATACGCCAAATAAAATTGCTCTTACCTGAATATTATCAAGAATGTACAAGTAAAAAAACATATAGCTTAGTGCCTTTCGAGCATGTCTTGTCTTTTTCGAATCTCGATGGTCGGATCTCTTGCATGCATTGTATTCTAGTCTTCTACCTCTGAGATATCATGATAATCAATAACTTGTCTTTTTATTTCGAATAATATATGCATTATGTACTGGTACTGTTTTCTCTATAAAGTTGAAAGTTGAATCTAGAAAAGTAGTTTACACTGTAATAAAAGTTGGAAACTTCAAACTCAAATTACAACTTTATTACTTGTTGCATCACTAGTTGTATATTATTTTATTCCTTATTTTATACTGTTTACTTGTAATTTTAATTGCTATAGCTCAATTGCTAATGCTGAAAGATTATGGGTGCTCAATACGACATATTCTCAGATTTTGATTAACAATAACACCCACAATTAGTCCCATATTTGGACCAAATATTAGAATTAATGATACAACAATAACTTGTTGCAAAAAGCTGTTTAATAGCCGTGATTTAATAATTCATTACCTATACTTATTTAATTTTCATCATTTGGACAAAACAACTGGGCGAATTTAACTATTTCAACAAGAATATAACACTTTTTATGTAAAAAAAATTTGGAGGTGTTTTGTTCAAAATAGAAATGATTGCACAAAAATATCATGAAAATATTTTAACAAAACATTTGTACTAGATAGATCTTTAATTTTGCAAAGTTTGGTTATGATATTTTTATGCGAAATATATAAAAATCGACAACATTGTATAAAATTTTGTTACAAAATAAGGATTTTTTAAAAATATTTTCATATTGTAATCAATTTAAATGTTCCATGTGACCATTGTAAAACCGATTAAACTAAAAACAAACTGATAGATTTTCTATTTAAAGACATTTTTCAATAAAAACTACGGGGTTTATATTTCTCATTTGATACGCTACTTCAGGGATTGTGCTTCCTATCAGGATTTTATTGACAGAGGGTTGCAGCTGACAAAAAGCTACTGAGACAAGGGTTTCTCAGGGAAAGATTAGAGTCATCGCCGCGGAAAATTTTCGGTCATGATTTGCTTGACCGCTACGAAATATACATTTCACAAATCTTCTCACTCTAGTGAATACAAATCCGTTTCTATACCGGTTGTGACTAACATCGATTGTGACTAAACACAGGCTTTGTCTACTGAGTAACACGACGGGTGCCACTAATGGAGCAGGAGTTGCTTACGCTTCCGGAGCTCCTGAACTCACCCTAATTATTTTAGTGTTCGCGTTACTCCAGCTTTAGTTTTCAGTGTAGTGTTATGTGTTCTATGTTTGTCTTTCATTTCATTTTGTTGGCCATGGTCTTGTCTGTTTTCTTATTTAACGATTTCTGTCTGCTCCATTTGGTATGTTCGAATTCCTTTTAGACAAATAGATATAAGCCAGTTTTTCTTTTGGCTTGTTTCGAGGTTGTCTTGTCTTTTTGGACTATGCGCCTCGGATCTGTCGCATGGATATTCGGCACTGTATTGATTATTTTTTACTTACCAGGGGAGAGTAAAAATCTAAATAAGAAGCAATGATGGGAAATTATTTTGATGCTAGCTAAGAGTGTTTAACAGAAAATAATAATTAAAAAATGTAATGGCCAGATTTATAAAACATTATTACAGTACGACAATAAAAAACATTTCAGGAAAAGCTGTTTAAATTTTTTTCTCGGAGCTAGCTATCCGCCACTGACTTGCACTAAGAACAACATAAGTAATTCTCCATTGCTGTTCCTCTATCATGTCATGCGCGTGTGCTCAAAGTTATGCTTGGAAGACAGTTTTTTAAATTTTATATGGTTGCTTATAAATTCATTAATAAAAAGACAGAATATGGAATGTATGACACAAAACAAAAACCACATTTACATACGTTTAAAAAATATTATTTTTTTTTAAATTTAACCAAATTTAACCAAATTAAACTGCGTGTATTTAGCGCCTTTTTCTGATTAACCTTCATCGGACACTCTAGTGGCCAAAAATAGGAATATCAGTCAAACTTTATGAATTTTTAGATATATTCATGGATCAAATGAAATATACAGATCTTGACTTATGAACGCCGATAAGCTTAATATAACAATAACAGCAGGAAATTTTACAAATTACAATGTTGGAAAGATGTAAACTGTATCTTCCAAATAATCATTCCAGTACTCGACAAAATAAGAGCATACAACTCAAGCGTGGGGAAATTTTCTTTTACGATCTCAACACACTCCGTAATAAAATCTAAAAAAAGAATATGGAATGTATGCCAGAAAGATGCAAACCACATTTTACATACATTATCATTTATATACTTAAAGTTGATCTTGTGTATATCAATCTGAATTATATAGTTATATCTTTATTTTAATTCCAGGAATGGAGTTTATCAACACAAACGTTGATGGCATAGAATTAATTAGCATGAACAGATTGGACCTCATAAAACGAGTGAGTATAAAATAAATATTTACTGTGTTTTAATTGCTGTTTTGACAAACCACTGCCTCCGGCTAGGGGACGGTTTAGCGCTCAAAAACTAGATTATCCCCGCCACATACGTAATGTGCCTGTTCCAGAATTTTTGCGCAGATATATATCTTAGGAAGATCTTAAATATTTCAAATTCTGATCATGTAAATCAGCTCTTTTTTAATTGTGCAATAATGCATAATGAACAAAATGTCTCTAAATATATTTCTTATTCCCAAAATTATAATTTGATATGTATCCTGTAAGTTTTTGAAAATTAAAGTTAATGTTAAAGTTAACAATGTAATCTTTCTAACACCTATAGAAATTTTACTAAGATAAATATAGAAAAAAGAGATGTGGTATGCTTGACCATGAGACAGCCATCGAAATCTTAAACTTCTACAGGTTACAGGTTGACCTTAAGCCTTCAATAATGGAAATATGTCCACACTTACGCAAACTGTGAAAGGCCCCAAAATAAAATTTGATAATATTCAAATATAACAAATATCGGCCAAATAACTTAACAATCAAACAAGTAACACTGAAACATAAAAACAGCGACATCCACTGGATTACAGGTTTCTGACTTGGGACAGACACATAAAATATGTGGCGGGGTTAAACATGTTTGTGAGTACGCAACCATCCCCTAACCTGGGACAGTGATGTGACAAAACGACATGTAAACCAAAGTATAAAAACCAACTGTTATTGATTTAACTTTTGAAGTCGATACATAGTAGGCAGACAATAACAAATAAAACAGGCGACGACAAGATGTACTGATCTTGAAAATGTTCTCGCCGCTGTTTCTGACAGCTAGCTAAAAATCCAAACACAGTTGATAATAAACCTGTTTCTCTCAAGCTACGACATCAAAAAACGTTCAGTTTGATTCAGTGTAAAACAATATCATTAATAGTCAAAGAAATCAAGTATGCTGAATTTAAGGGAAACAAGTTAGCAGTGCAAGAATTATTTGAAACTCCCGGAAGTTTTCTGTACCGTCGGCTTACGTCGTGTGACGTCATGGGAATTGCGAACCTCATTCCACCCAATTACTGATACATTATCCTTAAACTGATCGCCTAAATATAAACTATATAAAATCACCATTTTGTTATTTGTTTTTAAGATATTTTAATCGACAGCAAACATTTTATTATAGATATACGGGATTGTCTGTCGACAGCAATGTTTCCGTACATCACTTTTATTCATATTATCATACAGATACATTTGCGTTTTTAACCGCAATGATTCCCCATGCACTTTACTTGTCAGAAAAAATGCAGACGCCTGTCGTGCATGTTGTGAGTGGTCAGCACTGTAATTCACCACTTCGACAAGATATTTTAATATTTTCAGTATGATATCCTGTGCAGCATGAAAATTCCGTAAAAGTTTCTTTCCCATCTCATATTTATTTTGTTGATTGTTAAACGTTTACTACTGTCTGTAAACCTCACTCAGTAGAATGGGTTTTCGAAAATTTCAAACCTTAATCTTAGGAATATTTCACTAATTTTTTGTTAAGAAGTAGAACCCAGTGAGTCGTCCAATAAAATATACCAGATACTTTTCAGGCACATAAAAACAGATTTAGGTGTTGAATTTCCCATTGTAATTTTTTGTCTTCTAAAATACTAAAATTTCAAAATGGAATGATATCAACCATTTACCTGTATAACTTGTTGCACTGAGATGAGAAATAGATTTTGCAACTACATTTCAAGTTATATTTCACTCTATGGTCTTTTTATTAAAAACATCCAAGAGAGTTATCTCTCTTTTACATTGTAAATTCCATTGAGACTTTTCTCTTGATCCAGTTTACCATTGAAAAGAATATAAAAACGAAAATAGATGATTCTGAAAGGACTCACCAAGATACATCTATGTGCAAAATTTTATTTCGATTAAAAAAATAAAAATAACACCTTTAACTTATGAAAAAGGCTTTCAATGAAATGAGGTTACAGACAATAAACAATCATCATTATCTGCGTAAAAACAAAATTTTGTTAATCATTCTCACGTGACAATAAAGCTGTAAAAGTGATTCCAAGCTAACACCGAGAGCTTTACTATCACACCATGGTAAACTAAGATTTTCCTTCTCAAAGAAAAATAGGACGACGCTCCAGTTTACTTGTTTTGATTACCTTTTATGGCAGCTAATTTTAAAAATGTATAAGAGAGAAATAGAATGCACTGTTTTTAAGAACTTGTTTCGTGCCCTATGGAAATCTAGTGAATTACTTACAATAGATTAACGAGAAATTACACGTGCACAAATATATATGGCATATATTTCATATTCTATCTTTTAAATACTTTAAAGTTGTTAAAAGCGTTTATCATTTGAGAAATCTAATCTTAAAAGGTTATCGGTACAGGAAATGAAATGTAGGGTATGACAATCTTTTTTCAACTAGAATGAAAAAAATTGTAAAAGGAATTCGAAGATACCAAAGGGGCAACAGAAATCGTTAAGTCGGAAGACAGACAAGACCATGGCCAACAAAATGAAACGAAAGACAAACATAGAACAC